>LPNX010606416.1:327125-355973 GCA_001517045.1 Pseudotsuga menziesii
ACGGTAGTGTATTGACATTATGTATCAATACGAGGCTTATATATCCATGTCTATAGAAATATGTGACAATAAAAAATCTATCCATCTAAAATAAAAATAATCTGTCATTTGTATATTGTATACATTGAAAAATGAGTTGTTTCTCTTTGTGTATTATTTACATTGAAAATTCTCTTTTTTACTGTGTACATTGAAAATGGGTGGTTTCTCTTTTGTATTGTGTATATTGAAAATTAGGTGACATCTAATTTTTTGTTACTTAGGGTTTTATTGATGGTATTAAGATTGTGTATGATCTTTCATCCTTGTTGCAATTAAATCTAGCTTTTTTGAATTGTGTTTGGCCTAGTTGGCCCTAGTTGGTTGTCAACTTTGGCATAAGGATTACAAAGAATATTTCAATAGATACCCACTAGCCTAATGGGTAGGAAATGAACCTAAGCGTCGGATATACGACGGTGCTTTCCATGTTAAATAGTTGACCAATTAAAGGTGTCGTCGCTTAAGCGACGCTTACTAACTCTCCGTCGCTTAACTGACGGTTATGAGAATCACTGTCGCTTCACCGATGCTTGTGGCCACATTTACAAAAAAAAAATGTATCCTTGTGATTTTTGGTAAGTTTAAAAAGAGAAATCCACGCGCTGTCGGATTTTGGATCGAAATGTAGTAGTGTCCCCATGGATTATGTCTAGAGAAATTTATCCAGGTTTTATGTACTCAAAGAAAGTGCACATGTCGAAGTGAAGAGTATTTGAGCTAAATTGATTCAAATCAAAGTTTGTTTTGCAAGTACAATTTCAACAACAAAATTTGAAAATCACAACCAACTTTAAATAGGTACCACAACCTCTACACGTCATATTAGAGGTCCTACCATAGCTTGTTTGAAAGGCATTTATGTGATATGAAATGGGTTTTCGTGGAATTCAATTTGAGTCACTAGTTTGAGAGAGATGTTCAGTTTAATATTGGAGGTTTGCAACAACTCATGTTCATTTGTACCCTCTATTTTGTCTTTATATTTCTCACTCCACATGATGAGATAGGTCAATTTCTTTATATGATTGGAAAGATATCTTCAATATCTGAAATGGGTGTTTTATGGAATTTAACTCCGTTGACTGTAGAAGAAGTTGTGATTGAATTGGAAACATGACATCAATCACGTTTTTTGAGTTTTTATTTAAACTTACATACATAATTTGATTTACATGTACAACTTCTTGGATTCAACATTGTTCCTGAATTTGAAGAAGAAAATAGCAGAAACATCTATTGTACAACTTCAAAATGGATATGAGATCAGTTCCCCTTCTATAACCATTCAATTATGCTGAGTGTAAATTAAATATGGTTACATATCTTGAGAGTCGTGATCTCCTTGATGTGCCTTTTGGAGCTGGTTAAGAATCTTATGAAGATGAAAATGATTGGCTAGATGACGGTGAAAAAAAAAATGCAATAATGTGTATAGTAATGACTCCTAATATTGCATTATCTCACGAAATCTGTTGAATATCCATTCGAGCTATGAAGAAATTTATATAGAGCCTTTGGAGTGGAGAAAGAAGTAGATAATACCTGGAGTGAATCCAACACCTCCTCAAGTGTTCTTCCTTCAAATGTCTCGGCCTCAATTCTCTCTGATGAAGTTGTTCAAGATGAAGAAGAAGCAGAATCTTCAACTCAATAAATTTGAATTGTTGAAAGTTTCCTTGTAGTGACTCCTTCTCTTGTTGCTCCAAAATGTTATGATATCTCTGATATCTCATCTTCTCATACAATTGATCCAGAAGAAGACATTCAAACCTCCATTGTTGAAGAAAAACTCTCCTTCCATCCTACTCAATCATTCTCCAATGATTCTTCTATTCTAAATTATGTGCAATGTTTTCCAGTGAAAACCCAAGGAGTTGAAGAGAAATTTGATTCCTCTATCTCCAATCATGTTGTTGGTGTGCATAAAAGTGATACTTTGGATGTTTTGGAAGAAATGTCATATTTTAGGAGTGATCCATTAACCCCCATTGATCTAGTGATTCTAGTAAATTCCTACAGTATCGCTTGCACCAAGACTCAGAGTTTCATGGTGCACTTGGAACCTTTGTTCCTTATTCTTGGATCCGATATCATGTTAATTGGTTTGAATTTCAAGTTTCAAGAGCCTCTGGTCATGCTTGTAGTGGTTCTCATCAATTTTGGTGTGAAAAATCAAGAACCTCAAGTCTCTTTAAAAAATTTTGGTGTTGGGGATTCGATTAAAAATGGAGACCTCTTGCATTTGCTTGGACACTTGTTCCTCACAACTGGAGTTGATTTTACCTTACATGGTTTAATGTTCAGAGATGCAACATCTTAGTTGTGTGGGCTTACCTCACATGGTTCAAATTCTCAAGCACTTTTTCTCCCTCATCAGTGTACCTTAGTTGCTCTAAATTGTCCTGTAATATATTATGCAGTTGTTTATGTTCTTGATTCAACTAACCAAATTCATGTTCTTCCAAAGAAGAATATTCCTCCAGACATAATCATTTAGTTTGGAGAGGTTCACATGCACAATCCCAGGATACTAGTGCACACAAGGACCATCACTCTGCAAACTGCATCCTTATGGAACAGTATTGTAGAAACATTTTTCACGAGTTTTTCTTATATAAAATATTGATCCTGGTTTTTCATGCTTATTTTGAAGGGGGGCTTCCCATGAGGTTTTCCCCATTTACTCAGTTTTATTAAGAAGCTATTATTTTTTGCATTTAGATTGTATGGGTGACGTTTGGTCTTAGTTTCCAGGGCACTAGTTGTCCAAATTCAGGATTAAGGGGGGTTGTTGGGATTATTATTAATCCCCCATTTGACCACATAGTCTAATTGTCTATTTTCCTATATTAGGAGGCTCTCATCACTCCACTAGTGCATGGGGGACACACCTATAGGACATTTTCCACCTACTGCACGTGATTGCATGAGTTTAGGAGCCTCAGGGACCAATCCCTATAATTTAGGAACCCACTCTAAGTGCCACCAGCAGTCTCCTTTAGTGGATCTTGGTAGGTAAGCAGTTATGCTCAGTTATGCTCTAGTTACTATCAGTTAGATCACAATCAGTTAACCTAGTGCTAGTTTTCATAATAGAATGGAGTGTGGGTGCCTTTTCTCACATACCCTCATCAGTTAACTGATTGTAGACTTAGTTGGTTATCTAGAGTTGCATTAGTGAGCTCCAATGGTGATTTTCTCAAACCGAGTTAGCTTCAGAGTCGGCCTGAGTTGGTAGATTTGAATTATGCCTTAGGTATTAGAATTATCCTATATGTACAACCAACGTATTCCATATTATTTATTGATTCATGAATATAATCGTATTATTCCAATTTTGTCCCATGTGTGTGCAATTGTGTCATGATTAATTGAATAGTCTATGGTAAATTCTTCTCTCTCTTCTATGGCATTCTCCTCCATTTGAATTCATGCAAATTGATGATCCTATACTTTATAGAATTTAATAGCTTGGTGTTCACCCATGTCACTCCACCAAACTATGTATTTAGACCTCCACTCTTTTTCTACAATCTAGAAACACGACATATTCACTTCCACCAATATCAACACATATAATTAACTATGCATTCATTCCACCATTACAAATTGTAATATTGAGTGTTCACATAAAAAATTGCAAATTTCTCATTAATGGGTAACACACCAAGTCTGCTATTGCAATTAAAGAAAGCTATGAAATTCATTACCTTAAATCCTTGTCCACAATCATTTTGTTTGGCACTCAAATGTGCAACTTCACTATCGATTCACTTGCCACACTCACAATTTAAATCCAACATGACCCAGAGTTAGTGCAACATTTCAAGTCTGTATTTTGCCTTCAATTAACAACTAGGTCAATATAAAAATGTGAACCTTTTTGATGGATTTCCAGATTAACCAAAAAATTCCCAACAATCAAGCTAGAAAATATCTTAAATATCTCTACTTTATAATTTATGGGCACACATATCAATTTATCAATCAACAATCCACTGAATCGCTTTCTCAGCACTGTGTAGAGGCACCCTCTAGTAGGTCGTCACAACTCCTTCAAAGTTATAAACCAGATTGAAATATATATATAGATATATGTATTTTTATTGGGCATTTATAATTTTATGTTATTTATTTTATTTTATAAATATGATAATTTTTATAATTTATCATATACTTTTGATTTTTATCTAGATATATAAAAGAAAATCGTATCCAATCGATACATTTTAGAAATCGTATCCAATGGATACATTTTATCCACTTGCTAAAAATCTAACCCTCTAGTAGGTCGTAGCAACTCCTTCAAAGTTATAAACCACATTGAAAATATATATATATAGATATATGTATTTTTATTGAGAATTTATAATTTTTTTTTTCAATGTGATTCACGCGCCGGCTTGACCGACGGGCTACATCCACGGAATAATTTCTAGCGGACCCACCCCAAGGGGCCTCACACCCGCGGCCGCTGTGTGCCTAACCCCAAGAGAGTAGATGAGAATGGATCCCGCGACCTCACATGCTGGGAGGCCTAACTACAAGTACTCGACCGATTGAGCTAACTCTTGGGGCTTTGAGAATTTATAATTTTATGTTATTTATCATATTTTATAAATATGATAATTTTTATAATTTATTTTCAATTTTTATCTAGATATCTAAAAGAAAATCATATCCAATCAATACATTTTATCCACTTGCTAAAAAAAAATAACTCCTTCACAATAAGATAAAATGAAATCATAGTACTCTTTAAACATGGTTTTTTTCATAAAGAAAAAAATAGTCTTTATATTAAAATTTGTAGCATTTATACCCAAAAAAACTTGTAGAGGGAGGTTCTCTATCAGGTTTTATACAAAAAAAACTTAAGTACATAATCTTTCATACTAGTAGCTTACTTCTTTATTCATCATACAAAAAAGTGCTTATTGGGCATGCTTCCCAACCATACTATTATAGCTTCTTAAAAAAAAAATTCATGCGATCAATCACCTCAATGCATATCTGAAAGTCTATTATCTCTGGTATTGTGGGAATATACAAAAATTCAATTAAAGAATAGAATTAGACTCTTAAGGCACCCTAGTCTATCACAATCCCATCAAGTGTTTCCTTAAAGTTGAGGCATGCAAGCTGGTCATCAATGGCCTTCTTCGATAATGCATCTTCTTCACTGTTGTATTCTCTATAAATATGATAATAGGTAGTCTCCGGGAAGTGAACAATGATGCTTCTGACTCTGTGCATCTAACAGGAAAGGCTCAAGGAATGAATCTGATGCTTCAGATTGACCCAGTCCACAATAACTTTGGAGTCCCCCAACACTTGTCATATCTGCAGTTGTTTAAAGTGAACAAAGCCGAGTAGCACCCACGAGGCCACCAATTCTGAAAAATGCTTCTTTATCCCATGAAAGTTATATTGAGCAGTATGCTACTGATGATGATTTCAAGGAGATTTATGAGAAGCTAACCAATGGCACACAGGTGGAAGACTACTATTTGCAGGGAAAGTTGCTCTATCATTTGGGCAAGTTATGTGTTCCTATCAGTGAAAGAGTTCATGTAATACGAGAAGCTCATACTTCTCTTGTATCAGGGCATTTTGGGGTAGGTAAGACTTTGGCTCATTTACAAAGACTTGTGTATTGGCCTCACATGAAAGACATTGTAACAAAATATGTAAAGGGGTGTGTGATGTGCTCTACTTGTAAGCCCACTAATAGAAAATTGGGGGTGTACTCACCACTTCCTGTTCCTTCCCATCCTTGGGAAAACATTTCCATGGATTTTGTGGGGGGTTTTCCTATGTCTAGGAGGGGTCATGACTACTTGTATGTGGTCGTGGATAGGTTTAGCAAGATGTGTATTCTTATGCCATGTAAAAAGCAGGTCACTGCAGAGCAGGCTGCTTCTCTCTTCTTTCAGCATGTATGGGTTCACTTTGGACTTCCTACGTCCATTATCTCAGATCGGGACTCCCGATTCCTTGGAGAGTTTTGGACAAAGTTATGGTGTATGATGGACACCAAGCTAAAGAGGAGCACCGCTTTCCATCCACAAACCAACAGATAGACAGAGGTAGTCAACATGACAGTTGTCCATTTGCTTCGAGGCTATTGCAACAAGCATCCTAAGTTATGGGATGAGCAGATCTAGTATGTGCAGCATGCGTACAACAGGCCGGCTATGCATTCTTCCACTCAGAGCTCACCATTTGAGACATGCTTTGGGTACTTGCCAAAGACTCCATTGGACTTGACTTATGGGAAATAGGTTGATTCAAGCGCTTCCAAGGATGAAGAAAAATCCCGTGGGTTCATTCAGAGAGTTCAACAAGTACATCAAGCAGTGCAAGAGAAGTTGGAGAAAAGTCAAGCCCAGTACAAGGCTCGCCATGACAAGCATAGATTTGATAATCAGTTTCAGGTAGGAGATCAAGTGTGGCTTCACATCAGCAAGGAGAGGATGAAAGGAGAAGGCAAGAAGCTCAAGCCTATTAGATATGGTCCCTTCACCATATTGGAGAAGATTGGGATGAATGCTTTTCGCTTAGAGCTATCGCCATACATGCAAATCTACTCAGTGGTGAATGTGGAGAACTTGAAACTCTATGAGCCTCCCATGATCATGGATGAAAGGGAGAATGTCTCATTACCATCAGTTGATGAATTTGCTCCTAAGTACATGGATGAGCTAAAGGAAGATGTCATCTTGGACAGAAGGACAAGGACTTCTCGTAGAGGTGATGTTGAGTATCTTCGAGTGGGCATCAAAGGCACTCATCCAAGCAAAGCCAAGTGGATTGAGAAGGAGAAAGTGAGGCAGCAATTTCCTCACCTATCTGTTGATTAGTAAAGGCTTTTGGAGGCCAAAAGCTTCTTAGTGGGGAGGAATGATCCAGGAGGATCCAAGAAGACAAAATTTTTGAAGTCCTCCAATCTTAGCAAAACTGGCATCAGATCAAAGGGCTCATCGAGACGATTCCAACGGCATTCGTTTCACCTCAAATGGACTCCGTATGAGAAAGTTATCGCGTTATGTTGTATTGATAAAACAGGCAAATTTGGCACAATGGGGGTGCCACGTGGCACCACTAGCAGGGTGACACATGGAATCCATACAGTACATACCAATCACAAGGTGACACATGGTAGTATGGATATGAGCTGGCATACTGCTGACTAGGCGTACGGATGGTGACGTGGCAGTACGTCTCGACGACATGGCCGATGACTCAGCTGAGCTGGCCGACAATTGGCCGATGAGTTGGACCAATCGGTTCCTGCCACATGGCAGGCCCGAATTGGCCAAAATGGTCATATGCAAAATAATGTGCCTCCGCGGGGTTCGACCCCATGACCTCCAGTTTGGTTGCACAACGTCTTAGCCAACAGGCCACCGCGTGTTGTTTAGTCCCGGAATGGGAAACAATCGTTTTAAATTTGAACCTACATTTGAACGGGAAAAAAAAAGGCTGGGGCTAAGCCCCGACCCATGGATTTATGTCGCCAATGCACAGAACCGGGAGCTCCGACCAGCCTGCTCATGCACCATGCCACTTGGGGGCCGCTTCAGTGGGCGTTGTAGCATGTGGAGCCCGCGCCAGCACATAAAACAGCACATGTCTATTAAAAACTATATGGCAAGTGAGTTATTGTTCCAACAAATTCTATTTTTATAACATGACAATTAAATTTGGCACTTCTCCATAGTTTCAGTTGGGTAAGTTAGAACAAGGGCTAATGTAATATGCTATAGTTGGTAAATTTCCAACTAGAAGCTTTTAATGAAAAGCTCAACCACATGATAACCAAACATGGAGTTAGAACCATATTCCTTGTTGGGCTATAGGGCAGACCCGGGCTTTATACCATTAACTTTACACCAACAAAAGACCCACAGTGTTGGCCCTTTCAGCAACAACCTGCGAACAGGTTGCAATCTCACCCGAAACAGCTATGGAGTGCCGCAGAATCAGGTTTCTGCAAGTAGAAGAGGGATATTACTGTACCTTTAGCTTCTAACAATTATAATCATAAAATCCAAAGCTTTAATAGTTACTTATTTAGCTTCACGGTTAGATAAACAAACAGTGCCTTGCTTAACCCTTTACTGGGAATTCTAGCGAAGTTAGTATTTAGCAGTGATCTTACTTATCAGTTATATATTTATCAATGCATAAAAGAACATAACAACAACACAACAAAAACCACAACACACGATATAACGTGGTTCACCCCCACTTTAGGGGTTACGTCCACAGAACTGTGTTTTATTCAACTCTTTACAAAAACCACAGTTCTGATCTGCGCACTCAGCTGCAGATCCCTTCAAGTCCTCAAAGCCACTCACACAACTACAGGCCTCTGCGCACACAGCTGCAGATCCCTTCAAGTCCTCAAAGCCATGCACACAGCTGCAGGCCTCTGCGCACACAGCTGCATATTTCCTTAATCACCCAAAACCCTCTACGCACACAGCTGGGACTTAACCTTCTTACAAACAAGCATTAGCTTCGCATCAATTCATCTTACATCAAAAGCCTAAACTGACTTCTTTACAAGAGTGCTTATTTATAGTGCACTTATTACAAAACCACGGGCTTAAACCATGGACACCTCAAACCCTAAACCCTGGACTTAAACCATGGGTTTATTACAAAAAGAAGGTGTTTACTCAACCCCGACACCCCTAAGACTATTTTGAGTCGTAACTCCGCTTATAACTTCCACAAAAACCGTGGAGTTACCAAAATTAGGGACCATTAAGGTGTGCACCCCAACAGGCCCCTAAGACTCACCAATGTCCCGTCCCGGGACACTTTGCTGTTTTTTAGGTGGGAGAATATTGTTGGCGAAGATAGTGAATTGCTTGTTGAGGCCGCGCATGATATTGTCGGTTGCTTGTTCCTTCTCCACCAACTCCTGCAATGCTGTCGTTGAGGCTTCGCTAGCCTTTTCTCGTGCAAATGCATTGTACTCCTTGAGAACTGTGAGCTGGCTGTCCACAGCAGTACTCAATTCTAAGGCCTCATTGACAAGGGGATGCATATCATTTTCCAGCAGTGTTGCTTTTGTTCTGTACGACTCAATCTCCTACTGGAGTTCCTTACTTTGTTTTACCTTAAGCATTTTATGCGTAGGGGGAAGGGTCTTAATTTCCACTTTTACTGTGTCTAACTCTGCTTGTCGCTGCTTGATGGTTTCCTGCAGCTTCTGTACTTTTGGGTTTTCCTGCAGTGTTGTCCAGGCGTCGACGCTTTCTTCTGGCAACTTGGATGCGCTGCCAACGATATCTCATATTTTTGCTGCTAAGGCCTGAATGTATGCGCGGCGCTACTCTCTGACCTCTGGTGGGATTTCTGGGATAATGCGGAGTTGAAGCTCCGCGATCTGAGCCTCATGCTCTGCTTTAAGCTTCTCTATTTCACTGCGATACTGCTGTGCATAGTCTTTTAGTTTGGCGATTCTTTACTCCGGTTCTTCCTCATTCTGGATGTCGAAGTCAGGAAGACTTCGACACGCCTCCTCCAATACTCATGCCAATGTGACCTGCTTACATTCCGCGTCGCTCTTTCTCTGCTCCGCTTCCTCCAACTGTGCTGTGAAGCTATCGTTTTGCTTCCTAGTATTTTCCAATAGTATTTGTGAGTGGTGGTCGTGGGCTTGGATTTCCTTCGTAATGGCTGACTGACAGAGATGTTATTCCATCTTGGACATCTTAGTGTAATCTATTCCAACTATCATGCTCTTCTCCGCACGAGATGTTGCATTGGTTATGATGAGCGCGGCACTTGAGACTTGTCCTCGGTGTTCTCTAACCGACCATTGTCTTGTGTCTGGCTGCGCAGGTACTGGGGCACTACTTGCTGCAGCGCCTGTCACTGATTTTGTTGCTAACTCCTTCAGCTCCGAGATTTGCTTTGTTACACCGGTGATGGCATCAAGATGCGTGTCTGCAAACTCTGACCATTTCTTGGTGAGAACTTCTACTGATTTCGACAGAGCCTAATTAAGCTCTTCACTTGTCATGGTAGGCTCTTCGTCGATATTCTTGTCTTTCGACACTTTCATTTTCTTCTGGGACTATAGTTTGGTCACTTCTTCAGCCTCTGGTGACTTGCGCTTATCTGGCCGATTAGAGTCTGAGATAGTTTTGACAGACTCCTCTTCTTCTCCTTCGTCTCCGCCATCTCCACCCTGGTCAGTTTCACTCTGCTGCGACTTAGTTTGCTCTTCGCTGTCCTCTGGGGGGTCTTGTTGCTGCGTATGACTAGGGCCAGCGCCCACATTGGTGACCAGAGGGATTGGGATGCTGGGCTTTGTTCCTTCATCCTTCAGCCATTCAACCAGCCACTGCTGAATTACCGCGAGGATGTCGTCTTTGGTCACCACATATAGCAACTTCCAGCATGCCTTCTTCTGATCTACGCGGGCCTGGATAAAGACAATGTGCATGTCGGACCTGAAGTTGGCCACTCCATCATATTGAGAGAATAGCTCATTACTGAGCCGTGGGGTCTTGACAATCTCATATGAGATACTTATGGCGTAAAAGGCAAACACAGTGTTCATCATCTACTGGTATGCTTTGTCCTGCGACACCCAGAGTGATGCGTACCTCGCTGCACCTGACATGCTTGGAGGTACATCAATAAACTGCGCCTCGGTGGGCTCTTTCCACCCGATCAGGGAAATAATTACGATTAGCCATGAATAGTGAAAGGGTCTACCTTTTTCCTGTGCATCGCGGGCATCTTCAAGAAATTCCTTAGCAATGTATGCTGCCCAGTTGTAAACGTAGCCTTCCGCACAGTTCGCAGCAATACTTACAATCGGGGCAGGCACTTCATATGGTCTGCACTTTCTCATCAATTTGCAGGCTAAGAGTTCAGCTACGAAGCGAATGTTGTGATGCTGAATGGCCAAGGTTTAATACCCTCGCTTCCCTTTCGTCAGCCCGAAACGTTCCTTCATGCTATGTGATAGCTTCACATCTTCATGCTTTCCCAAAAACTCAATGTTGGGGTCAGGTCCTTCCTTCGGCAAGCCCCTAATCTGATGAATGAGTTCTCCATTGATAGCGATTTTCTGGTTTCCGATCTATAGGTACCCATCATGTAATAATGCCAATAATTGTTTGACCACCACGGTTACCTGTGTACTGTGTCCGAAGTGGGGCACATCGAGCATCTTCAACAAACCATCTTTGTCTAAGCCAGCAGCCCACTGTTTTACTTCTAATAATGTCGCTCCAGTCTCCTGATAGTGGACAGCGTGTAAGTATGTCCCGAGTGTGAATTGTGGAAATTTTCCATGATCATTTGTATCGTGGTCAGCGTACTTGAGCCGGTCTATTTTCCTTGTCATTGTCTCGACCAGCTGCACACCCGGTGGCAGCGAAGGGGTGCGTAATGTGAACTTCTTCATCCACCAAGGGATCTGAACTCCTGGTCGAACTGGCGGAAGATACGGTGGACGCTGCGATGCAATGTTCTCATCTTCTTCAAACGGGACCTCTGCTAAGCTCGACAGATTCATCTCGGGATCCTCTGGTGTTTTCCCTGATTGTTGGTGTCTGTCTTCGTTCCGCTTCGAACGAACTTCAGGTTTAAATTTTTTTTCTGGTAGAGCATGTCTGCATTGGCTGGGTCGATGCTAGGGGAGTTTCTTCGCGGGTTGCGGACACATGTGGGTGGTTGAAAAGATGCGGCAGACCCTCTTGTTCAAATTCTCTCACTAACTTCTGAAGCTCGCTATCCGCTGACATGGATGCAATTGTAAAACTCAATAAATTGCAGAATGCAAACGTTGCGGGTGTGGGCGTCTTCTTATAGAATCCATCCATGACATCTCTCATAACTATGCATTGATGATACCAAGTTTGACAGAGATCTTGTCCAAACGGCAGTAGATTTTCCAAGATCTCATTAATACAGGCAATAAATACAGGTAGCATATCGGTGCCGCCAATTTTGATTTCTTCCAACGATCGTAGTTTAAGCTTCGACACATATTTCCTTCTTCGGAACAAGTAATGACTTTGGTTGTGCCAAAATAAGGACATTCGACATTTCCTGATACCAGCTTCATCCTGGCTTTGAACTGCAACCCACGACAGAATGTCTTCCACCACCTCAAGAATTCTTTTCATTGTTGAGAACCCTGTTAGAGATAGGTCCTGACATGCATGGAGAAGTTGGGTCACTTTGCTCACCATTTCGTCATCCCAATAATATCCACTAGTAGCGTACTTAGGGTTTTCTTCTGACCCAATGTTTACGGTCCGTGTCTTCAGGGGCTGAGTCACTTCAGGTGCTTCAACTATTGGTCCATGTACTTCGTAGTGTTCTTCTAACTCAGGAATTTTAATGTTGCGCGGATCGTCATCCTCATCAATTGCGAGGTTATAACATTCTACTGCATTGGCTTCTTGTGCCTTCCAATCAGGTTGGTATTCTGCTATTTCTTGATCATCAAATACTTTAGTATGGATCAACCTAACAGCTGCGTCCAAAACAGGAAAAACCTCATTAATAGAAAATGTCAACACAAAACTATCAACAAGACAATCCCAACTTACAGTACCGTGGAGAAACTCAACCTCTGCATACCATTTCTTTGCTATAGGTTCCAGGGTGTGCACAAACCTATGTACCCATTCTTCACGAGGTACATGCTTCCATGCCTCGTAGCATTGCTCCAAATGTCCCTGAGGACTAATCTTACCATTAAACCTGCTTTGCACCTCCTGAGGTTGGTCCATGAATCTTAGGTAAAGGGACTTCTCGCACGCTTCCCAAGTATGAATGTACTTTTTGTGACCATTCCACCATCTGGCTGCGGTGGCTCTGAATGCTGAATCCAGAGTCTCCATTTTCTGTGAGTCTGGTACCTGCTCTGAGAATTGCACAATAAACTCCTCTGGGTCTGTCGAACCATCAAAAACAGGTAAGGTTCTTGTCTGTGAGCTAAGCCATCTGAGAGACTTGGTAATTCTGGCACATCAATGGCCATGTAGCTCATACAGTCTATTCTGCCAATTCTCTAGGCCATCATCTGAATCTGTCATGCAGGAGCTGTCACACTGCCAATCCATGATACCTTCGACAGTAGGATCAACATAATCTTCTTCCTTCGCCGTGATATTGTAGATGTGGTCCAAAACATCCTGCTCTTCATCTCTTACTGGCTCTGTGTATCTCTCTCCTTGAGAAGGATCCAATGGGACTATGACTCTCAGTCCTTTCCCTTCAAAAGTCATCTGTCTCTTCTTCAGGTTGATTACTGCATCATTATCTATTGCCCATTCAATGCCTAGTAGTGTTGGATAGGGGTTGTTGTCATCAATTATTTCAATTACCTCAAAGTCTACTAAGGTACTGACTCCATCAATATCTACTGATACACTAGGGAGTCTTCCTAGGGGCACAATCTTCTACTGATTGGCTAATCTCAACTGTATAGGGGACCATTCCAGAGTAAGTTTTCCCATTTGTTCCCATGTCTACTTAGTTAAGACATTTACTTCTGATCCTAGGTCCATGATGACATCAGTCATGTCATATTCTCCTATCTGAGCATTTAATCTCATTTCCCTACTAGTTCTTCTAACTATATGAACAGTTTTTTCCTTACCAGAACTTCGCTGAGGTTCACAAGAAGCAATAACTTTCTGCAACTCATTTAAAGCATTCTGATTTCTCAAGAGCTTCATACAACTCTGTAAAAAGGAGGACAGTGTACTTACTTTATCTGTCGAAGCTTCTTGCGGCTGCGACTACTGCTAAGGTTTTTGCGCAGGTACTACTGATGTGTTGGGGTCAGCTAAGTCTCTCTTGGCTTACATAAATGTCTCTTTTTCTCTTTCGACATCAAATACAGGGATTTTTTCTAAGGCCTTCCGAACCCAAGCCTCAGCAGGTTGTTTCTCCTTGTTCTGCACTTTCGTCCTAGCTCCACTTCTGGTAACAACATTAATGGCTGGGACAGGTCGTTGCTCCATAGCAATCAGCTGAATATTCTGAGTAGGGGCACTATTTCTTTCTTGAATCTTCTCTATCAGTTGCGGGCATTGCTCAATCACATGGTCGACAGCTCTGCAATATCGACATGTCGTAGTTGGGTTCCGATAGTCTCTAGCGAGATGTCCTGCCTGGTTACAGTTATAGCACACAACCTAGCCTTGACCTCCACCGGCCATACCACCACGACCACGACCTCCAAAATCTCCGCGACCCGATGTACTACCGCGGTAACCATATCCATCATTGCCTTGGCCATCATTTTGTACCCGATAAGCATCGTAAGTTCGTTCTCTCATGAGGTCAAAGCTGCGACACTCATCTTCATTGTGTCCCACTGATTTACATAACTTACAATAAGGGTTCTTAGGGACTTGCACATACCTCTGCAGAAGATAGCAGTCTTCAGGTCGATGCTGGCCAGTTGTCCTACAGATCTCACAATATAGAACACTATGGTTGAACGGGTTTGGTGCACCAGGATTCAGGAAATTTCTTACCGCAGGACACTATTCCTTGTCGTGACCCTCTGTCCGACATCGTGTACACCAAACCTCTTCGCAACTAGCTTTCCCTTTTTTCATATCGTGAAGCTCCAGAGCCATCGCTGCCAACTGCGCTTGTATTTGAGCGATACCTGAATTATCTTCGACAGGGGCTGTTTCAAGCTTCATAGCGATTTCCAAGGCCTCCTGTTGATCCGCAACCTTCTGTTGCATGAGTGGAGTCCTGATGTGCGGTAACAGAGCTGCAATGAACCATTCCTTATGCTACGCTAGTCCAATAATGAAACTGACTTGATCTAGCAGAACTTTGAACCTTTGATCAAAGTCCCACACTGATTCTCCTCATCTTTGCTGGATTTCCTTTAGTTCAGTGATACACTGCGACTCTGATTTAGGCTTCTTAAATTCCTTTATCATTGCTGCTTTTATATCAGCCAAGACATGGTTCTGAGTGCTGGAAAACTTCATGAACCAGGTCAGAGTGCGATCTCTGAAAGAAGTAACCAGCTGTGCTCTTTTTGTATCTTGATCTGTAATGTTCTTAGCAGTCCACACTGCTTCGCATAAAAACCAAAACTGTTCTGGATCCTCTGATCCAGTTTCTTTGAAAATAGGGAACTTAATGTCGGCATTCATATGGGCCATTGCGGGTCTAGGGGGGAGGGAGGGGGACTGGTAGTAGGCGGGGGGGAACTTACTGGGGTAGACTGACCTGCAACAGGAATACTTGGGCTAGGGTTACTTTCAGACTGCGATGGGTTCTCAGGGATAATAGGTCTTCGCTGCGAGGTTACCGGAGGGTTTCCAACAGAAGGGGTTTTTTCGGGCTCTGAGGCTGCTGGACTTACGGGTTAGACTCGGTATTCTAACCTAGGGTATAGGACTCAAAATTTCTCTTGTACCTTTTTCCACTTTGCAGCAAACCACTTTGCTCGTCGAAGGTACTTTCACTTGCAAACACAGGTTAGTAGTGCTAAATCTAACAGTCTGATTCAATCAGCAATATACCTTTTTCAGCCAATAGCATTTTAATTCTCAAACTAAATGAATTCAAGTATTTACCCCTTGGTCCACTGAAGAACTGTCGTTCAGCTTCACTAAGGACGTACTTGTGTCAATGGTGAACTCCGTCACAAATGCTTCAAGAGTTCGCATTGTCCAGAAATCAACAGCGCGGGATATCTCGTTGTTCACCCTTTTCAGTATATTAATTCTTGCGGGGGTCCAATCAGGAAACTGACGTTCTTGGAAGTTCGTCCTTCTCTCTATTAACCTGGATAACCACTGGTGCAACTCTATGTGGATACTACCAAAGAAAATTTCATATACATTAGAAAAAACATACCTTTGTAAAAAGTCGTTTGCACTACGACGCGGATCTTTGTTCTCTTGTACAACAAAGTTCAGCTAAGTCTCTTCAATCCAATCACCAATTTCTTTCATTGAGGGTCTCCAAAACATAGCCCTCGAGGTACGACGTAAACCCCTATTGAGCAGACACTGAGTTCAACCAGCAACGGAACCAATTTGTTGGGAAATAGGGCAGACCCAGGCTTTATACCATTAACTTCGCACCAACAAAAGACCCACAGTGTTGGCCCTTTCGGCAACAACCTGCGAACAGGTTGCAGTCTCACCCGAAACAGCTATGGGGTGCCGCAAAAGAGGGATATTACTTTACCTTTAGCTTCTAACAATTATAATCATAAAATGCAGAGGTTTAATAGTTACTTATTTAGCTTCGCGGTTAGATAAACAAACAGTGCCTTGCTTAACCCTTTACTGGGAATTCCAACAAAGTTAGTATTTAGCAGTGATCTTACTTATCAGTTATATATTTATCAATGCATAAAAGAACATAACAACAACACAACAAAAACCACAACACACGATATAACGTGGTTCACCCCCACTTTAGGGGTTACGTCCATAGAACTGTGTTTTATTCAACTCTTTACGAAAACCACAGTTCTGATCTGCGCACTTAGCTACAAATCCCTTCAAGTCCTCAAAGCCGCGCACACAGCTGCAGATTTCCTTAATCACCCAAAACCCTCTACGCACACAGCTGCAGAGGTCGTCCACGCACACAGTTGGGACTTAACCTTCTTACAAACAAGCCTTAGCTTCGCATCAATTCATCTTACATCAAAAGCCTAAACTAACTTTTTTACAAGAGTGCTTATTTATAGTGCACTTATTACAAAACCATGGGCTTAAACCATGCGCACCCCGAACCCTAAACCCTGGACTTAAACCATGGGTTTATTACAAAAAGAAGGTGTTTACTCAACCCCGACACCCCTAAGACTGTTTTGAGTCGTAACTCCGCTTACAACTTCCACAAAAACCGCGGAGTTACCAAAATTAAGGACCGTTAAGGTGTGCACCCCAACATGCCTATTTAAGAAAAATTGTTGTAACTTGAGAAACCATGAGGATCATGTGAGAGGAGTCCATACAAGCCTATATAAACTCTCTCATTTGCCATTGTCAAGCATGCTTTGGAGTGGAGACTTTGTAGCTAAAGGAGAGAAGGGACATTGCATAGCTCTGCAGGAGGAAGGTACGAGTGTTTATACTCGTTTTACACCGTCCTCAGGCATCAGAGTTGCTGGAAGCAGTCTGGTTGTGTTTTGGGCAGCCGTTCTCTTCCTGACCATTGTCGCCAAGGTATCATTGTATCATTGCCATGTATTTTGCCTTATGCTAAGATTATAGATCGGCCCTCCTATTGTGAAGCAGGACCGGAGACGTAGTCCATCCTGGACAAACTCCGTTATCAACTTGTTGTCTTTATGTGCATATTGTCTATGCTGTTTGGTTCTCTTCTTATGGATTTGTGAGCTTCATTCATGCTCTTTATGCAATTCATGTTAACGTCATAGAGTAGCAAAGATCTTGTTTTCGGATTATGTGGTATCAGAGCAGGTCTATTTAACGTTGGATTGTGAGTGTGGATGCTCACGAGGGCTAAACTGCAAGCTGGTGAGGATACATTAGAGCCTTACAATTCCGAGATCGGACGTGCACACTGAAGGAGGAAGATGGATGCTAATGATGCCCGTATCGAGATGGAGGCAAACTTTCACAAGGTCTTCTACATGATGGCCGACAAGGTAGACAAGTTGTTTGCAGACTATGAAGAACGCATGGCAAAAGAAAGAAACGGCAGTGAAGTAAAGAAGGAAGACAAAGAAGTGAAGGACGAAGGCAACACTTCAGTTAACCAAGGAGGAGGTGGCGAAGAGCCTCCTGAGCCTCCCTCTTCACCTTCAGCTTCATGCACAAGTTCAAGTGCTTCTTCCTCACCTCATTCTCAGCATTCCAAGGTCCCTCACAAAGAGCCTCAAAAGAAGCCCTTATTGAAGCTTGATGTGAAGTTTGATTTGCCCATGTTCAATGGGGAAGCGAATGCAGAGAAGTTAAACAATTGGATAAGGCAAATTGAGGTCTATTTCCAAGTCCAACAGATCAAAGAAGAAGATGTGAAGATTCAGTTGGCTTCACTTTGGCTGACCGGCACCGCACTTGTATGGTGGGAAAGCAAGCTTCAGCAAGGTAGCAAACAAATGGGTAATCTTCTCTCATCGTGGTCTGCTTTCATTTCTGCTTTACGTAAGCAATTTTATCCATTGGGTTATGTTCAAAAGGCTATGATGGATTGCAAAGTTTTAGACAAGGTAAGGGTCAGAGTGTTCAGAATTTTACTGAAGAATTTAGAAAGAAAGCTCTAGAGTTGAATATTTCTTTAGATTCTCCTAACACTCTTTTGAAGTACATTGGTGCTCTTCATCATTATCTATGCCATACTTTGCTGTTGTTGAATCCTACTAGTGTGGATGAAGCAAGTGTTCAGGCTACTCATCTTGAGAGCAGGGGGAAGCATTTGCAAGAAGACCATCCGAATAAGCCTTTCAAGCCCAACAACAACCACAAGTCCAAAAAGAAAGACAAGAGCAAGAAGACAGCTACTGCCAAGAAGGAAGGAGGAAAGCTCCATTGCAACCATTGCGACACTGATGGGAATGATGAAGAAAGTTGTTGGAAGTTGCATCCTGAACAGAGGCCAAAGCATTATGGAGGCAAAAAGAAGAAAAAGACCTTTGCAACAGCTCAACGAGATTTGGGTTCTGACTCAGGTGACGAAACCAGGATTACAGCCATGGGAATGCAAGGTAACAAAACTCCTCATACTGGTTCAAGTTCTGCTCATGTTTCTAAAGAAAATGATAAAAGAAGAAGTGAGTTGTTTCACATCAAAGTTGTGTCTAAGCATACAAAGATTGAAACATTATTTGATCCGGGTTCTCAAGTAAATTTGATCTCAGAATCAGTTGTTAAGAATTTGGGCATACAGACTAAACCTCACCCCAAGCCTTATCCTCTTGGATGGGTATGTGATAATGGTAAGCTACAGGTGACTAAGCAATGCAGGTTAAGGTTTGTTATTGCTTCAAAGTTGATCGATGAGGTGGACTTAGATGTTGTTCCTCTTGACATCTGCAGTATCGTATTGGGAAGCCCATACTTGTATGATCGAAAAGCAGTATTCTTCCATCACGAGAACAAGTACCATCTCACCAAAAATGGGGTGGAGTACATCATGAGAGATCACAGTGTGAAGGTTAACACCACTCTTGTTAGTGCAGGATAGATGAAGAGACTCATCAACACTAATAAGAGATACATGCTCATGGTTGTGAGAGCAAAAGATGCTGAAGCAGCCGATGCTTTCAAAGGTTGTGATCCTTCTCATAAAAAGGCTATGATTGATATTGTGGCTAACTATGATGAAATATTTCAGGAACCTACAGGTTTTCCTCCCCAAAGGGAGATTCAACATGAGATCCATCTCCAGCAGGATGCCCCTCTTCCTAATGTGGGCATGTACAGGTTGTCCACAGTTGAAATGGCAGAGATTAAGAAGTAGGTTCAAGACTTGTTGGACCAAGGAGCGATCAGACCTAGCTCCTCTCCATTTGGTTCACTGATTGTTTTGGTGATGAAGAAATATGGCACATGGAGGATGTGCGTTGACTATCGGGCTCTCAACAAGATCACAATCAAGAATCGATACCCGCTTCCTCGCATAGATGACTTGCTCGACCAGTTGAAAGGTGTTGTGTTCTTTACCAAGTTGGATTTGCGCAGTGGCTACCACCAGATCAGAATTGCAGAAAGTGATGTGTGGAAGACGGCCTTCAAGACCAAGCAAGGTCTATTTGAGTGGTTGGTAATGCCCTTTGGGCTTTGCAATGCACCTGCAACCTTTATGCGGGTAATGAATGATGTTTTCCGACCATTCTTAGATGATTTTGTCATTGTTTATCGAGATGATATATTGGTCTTTAGTAAAACTTGGGAAGCACATGTAGGGCATGTAAAGATAGTGTTGGACACTTTGAAAAAGGAGAAATTGTATGTAAAATTGTCAAAGTGTGAATTTGGCAAAACTTCATTAGTTTACTTGGGTCATATTGTAGGAAGTGGAAATTTAAAAATTGATCCTTCAAAAGTTGATGTAATTGTCAATTGGCCTAAGCCTACTAACGCTACTAAAGTGAGAATCTTTTTAGGAGCTGTTCAATATTGGAGGAGGTTCATTCAAAACTTCTCATACATAGCATCTCCTTTGCATGCCTTAACAAGTGTGAGAAATCCTTCCAGTGGGGAGGTAAGCAGCAGAAAGCCTTCGACACATTGAAGGGAAAGATCAGCACCGCCCCAGTCCTAGCCTTGCCTAATTTGCAGCATCCATTTGAGATAGAGACAGATGCCAGTGGATATGACATGGGGGCAGTATTGATGCAACACCGCAAGCCTATTTGCTACCATTCAGAGGCTTTTACTCAAGCAGTGATCAACTACCCCACCTATGACAAAGAGTTGTATGCTTTGGTTCAGAGTGTCAAGAAGTGGAAACACTACTTGATGGGTAAGGAGATGATCATCCATACCGATCATCAGCCCTTACAGTATCTCCAGTCCCAGACTAAGCTCCAGCAAGCTCGTCATTTCAGGTGGATGGGATTCCTTCAACAATTCCATCTAGTGATCAAGTACAAGAAGGGTACTAGTAACAAAGTGGTAGATATGCTCTCTGGACCTCCTATTGTTGCATCTATTGTTTTGAAAAATGCTTCTTTATCCCATGAAAGTTATATTGAGCAGTATGCTACTGATGATGATTTCAAGGAGATTTATGAGAAGCTAACCAATGGCACATATGTGGAAGACTACTATTTGCAGGGAAAGTTGCTCTATCATTTGGGCAAGTTATGTGTTCCTATCAGTGAAAGAGTCCATGTAATACGAGAAGCTCATACTTCTCTTGTATCAGGGCATTTTGGGGTAGGTAAGACTTTGGCTCATTTGCAAAGACTTGTGTATTGGCCTCGCATGAAAGACATTGTAACAAAATATGTAAAGGGGTGTGTGATGTGCTCTACTTGTAAGCCCACTAATAGAAAATTGGGGCTGTACTCACCACTTCCTGTTCCTTCCCATCCTTGGGAAAGCATTTCCATGGATTTTGTGGGGGGTTTTCCTATGTCTAGGAGGGGTCATGACTACTTGTATGTGGTCGTGGATAGGTTTAGCAAGATGTGTATTCTTATGCCATGTAAAAAGCAGGTCACTGCAGAGCAGGCTGCTTCTAACTTCTTTCAGCATGTATGGGTTCACTTTGGACTTCCTACGTCCATTATCTCGGATCGGGACTCCCGATTCCTTGGAGAGTTTTGGACAAAGTTATGGTGTATGATGGACACCAAACTGAAGAGGAGCACCGCTTTCCATCCACAGACCGACGGACAGACAGAGGTAGTCAACAGGACAGTTGTCCATTTGCTTCAAGGCTATTGCAACAAGCATCCTAAGTTATGGGATGAGCAGATCTAGTATGTGCAGCATGCTTACAACAGGGCTATGCATTCTTCCACTCAGAGCTCACCATTTGAGACATGCTTTGGGTACTTGCCAAAGACTCCATTGGACTTGACTTATGGGAGAGAGGTTGATTCAAGCGCTTCCAAGGATGAAGACAAAGCCCGCAGGTTCATTCAAAGAGTTCAACAGGTACATCAAGCAGTGCAAGAGCAGTTGGAGAAAATTCAAGCCCAGTACAAGGCTCGCCATGACAAGCATAGATTTGATAATCAATTTCAGGTAGGAGATCAAGTGTGGCTTCACATCAGCAAGGAGAGGATGAAAGGAGAAGGCAAGAAACTCAAGCCTATTAGATATGGTCCCTTCACCATCTTGGAGAAGATTGGGACGAATGCTTTTCGCTTAGAGCTACCGCCATACATGCAGATCTACTCAGTGGTGAATGTGGAGAAATTGAAACTCTATGAGCCTCCCATGATCACGGATGAAAGGGAGAATGTCTCATTGCCATCAGTTGATGAATTTACTCCTGAGTACATGGATGAGCTAAAGGAAGATGTCATCTTGGACAGAAGGACAAGGACTTCTCATAGAGGTGATGTTGAGTATCTTCGAGTGGGAATCAAAGGCACTCATCCAAGCAAAGCCAAGTGGATTGAGAAGGAGAAAGTGAGGGAGCAATTCCCTCACCTATCTGTTGATTAGTAAAGGCTTTTGGAGGCCAAAAGCTTCTCAGTGGGGAGGAATGATTCAGGAGGATCCAATAAGGAAATTTTTTTTAAGTCCTCCAATCTCAGCAAAACTGGCGTCAAATCAAAGGGCTCGTCGAGACAATTCCAACGGCGTTCATTTCACCTCAAACGGACTCCGTATGAGAAAGTTATCACGTTCTGTTGTATTGATAAAACAGGCAAATTTGGCACAATGGGGGTGCCACGTGGCACCACTGGCAGGGCGACATGTGGCATCCATACAGTACGGACCAATAACAAGGTGACACATGGCAGTATAGATCCGAGCTGGCATACTGCTGACTTTCCGTACGGATGGTGACATGGCAGTATGGCTCGACGACGTGGCAGATGACTCAGTTGAGCTGGCCAACAATTGGCCGATGAGTTGGACCAATCGGTGCCTGCCACGTGGCAGGCCCGAATTGGCCAAAATGGTCAGATGCAAAATAATGTGCCTCTGTGGGGTTCGACCCCGTGACCTCTGGTTTGGTTGCACAATGTCTTAGCCAACAGGCCACCGCGTGTTATTTAGTCCCGGAATGGGAAACAATCGTTTTAAATTTGAACCTACGTTTGAACGAGCAAAAAATGGGTCGGGGCTTAGCCCCGACCCATGGATTTATGTCGCCAATGCGCAGAACCGGGAGCTCCGACCAGCATGCTCACGCACCATGCCACTTGGGGGCCGCTCCGTTGGGCGTTGTAGGATGTGGAGCCCGCGCCAGCACATAAAACAGCACATGTCTATTAAAAACTATATGGAAAGTGAGTTATCGTTCCAACAAATTCTATTTTTATAACATGACAATTAAATTTGGCACTTCTCCATAGTTTCGGTTGGGTAAGTTAGAACAAGGGCTAATGTAATATGTTATAGTTGGTAAATTTCCAACTAGAAGCTTTTAATAAAAATCCCAACCACATGATAACTAAACATGGAGTTGTAACCATATGCCTATTTAGGAAAAATTGTTTTAACTTGAGAAACCATGAGGATCATGTGAGAGGAGTCCATACAAGCCTATATAAACTCTCTCATTTTCCATTGTCAAGCATGCTTTGGAGTGGAGACTTTGTAGCTAAAGGAGAGAAGGGAGATTGCGTAGCTCTGCAGGAGGAAGGTACGAGTGTTTATACTCGTTTTACACCGTCTTCAGGCTTCAGAGTTGCTGGAAGCAGTCTGGTTGTGTTTTGGGCAACGGTTCTCTTCCTGACCATTGTCGCCAAGATATCATTGTATCATTGCCATGTATTTTGCCTTATGCTAAGATTATAGATCGGCCCTCCTATTGAGAAGCAGGCCCGGAGACGTAGTCCATCCTGCACGAACTCCGTTATTAACTTGTTGTCTTTATGTGTGTATTGTCTATGCTATTTGGTTCTCTTCTTATGGATTTGTGAGCTTCATTCATGCTCTTTATGCAATTCATGTTAACGTCATAGAGTAGCAAAGATCTTGTTTTCGGATCACCTGTCGACAAATGAAATCAACAGTCTTAATAATCTCATCACCCGTCAGCTCGAAAAAATGCATGAAGAATTCCATAGTTGAGCCTGGAGTTTTATCCACAACAAATCCTTTGAGCACCTGCTAGACAAAAGTTGGCATTTTGGCTCTAGACATGGTCCCTATCAACAACGAAGATAATGTTAAAATGTATGGCTTTAGGAATAAAAAGGTGTCTATTTTCAAAATTGCCAACGGTGACCCTTTGACCTACACAATTTTAAAAAATATTGCTATTTTAATGTAAGAGATAATTAAGTTAAAATGGTGAGTCATAAAAGCGTTTGGGTTGACTGACCAAAGCGTTAGGGTGAAACATATGGTGTTGTCATCTATGATGTGATAGCATATGAAAAAAAAAATTAGTTTACTTGGAAGGTTTTATAAACTATGTGAGCTTTATGAGTTAAAATGGTGAGTCATAAAAGCGTTTGGGTTGACTCACCAAAGCGTTTGGGTGAAACATATGCTGTTGTCATCTCTGATGTGATAGCATATGAAAAAAGAAAAATTTACTTAGAAGATTTTATAGACTATGTGAGCTTTATGTTAATGGGTTATTTCTAGAAAACTCATTATATTTTTATTATAAAATTTATTATATAATTTGTTTAAATATTATTAATAAAATTTAATTATAAATATAGTGATTTTAAGGATATTTCTAATTTCACAAATAAGAAAGTCTTACATCAATTTAATATTTAATGCTTGGTTAAGGCATAATATCATTATTCTTAAAAAGAGATTAAATTTGATACTATAAAAGCTATTACGAGGAGACTTAACCAATGTGGTTCTTCGCCATGTGGATAGTACAAGTGAATCCATGACAAGGCGTCAAAACACTTTGAATGTAGCTTGAGAGGGCTATATTCATATTATAATGATGCAAGGGCTATATGCTAAACCAGCATAGATCTAAATCCTAGGCTCTATCAAGCACCGAGAGAGATCAAATATTTGGAGGTGCAAGCCTCTTCTTAAGTATTGCACTCAACTATCAGCTTTGGTGTGATTTATTTAAAGTCGACATATAATATTTTAATTATTAATATTTAATACTATTTATGGCTGACATATAATATTTTATATTATTTTTTTATTTTGTTAAGAAAGAATATTACAACATCTCCCCATACATGGTTTTAAAACCATGTGCAAGGCCCTCCTAAAACCATGGGTCGTTTAGGAGGCCTTGCACATGGTCTTAAAACCATTTGTAACGACCTCCTAAACCATGCACAATAAAACCATGGGTTGTTAAGGAGGCCTTGCACATGGTTTTAAAACCATTTGCAAGGCCCTCCTAAACCATGTACAATAAAACCATGGGTTGTTTAGGAGGCCTTGCACATGGTTTTAAAACCATGTGCATGACCAACATTTTTTTTTGTAGATAATTCAATTTTTTATTTTTTATTATTTTGTTAAGTATGAACATTGCAACATCTCCCCCACATTGTGTTGTTTTTTACAGACATTTTTTTTGGCCGATAATTAAATTTTTTATTTTGTATTGTTTTGTTAGGAAGGAACATTACAACATCTACCTCATATTAGGTTGTTTTTGTGGTCTACATTTATTTTGGAGGATAATTTTTATTTTTATTTTTTATGGCCGACATTTACATAAGTAACGTTACAAGATCTCCCCCATACTGAGTTGTAAAGCGCCTCTCGGCACAAACATAGCCAAAAATCTAGAACCACACTTCCAAAGAAATAAGTTAAATACATTTATTTATATTTTTTAAGTTAATTTCTTTTTTTTTTAATATTTTCTTCAAATTTGGTTTTTGTTTTTTTTTTAAATGTAGACGAAGAGATTTAGATTTGTGGTGTTAGTGTTCATGTATACAAAGAGATTCAGATTTATATTGTTAGTGCTTATGTAGTTGTATGGTTAGTGCTTATGTAGGCAAGAGATTTGGATCTGTATGGTTAGTGTTCATGTATACAAAGAGATTTGAGCTTGTTCTTACGTATCCAAAGAGATTTAACTTGTTTTGCATTATAATTTAATGCCAATATTTTAAACAAAATGTATTTCATAAAAAATTATTGTAAAATGTTATTGCAATATGAGTGAATAGTTTTATTTGTTCAAAAATATAATTGACAATAAGTTCTATTGTTTTATCAGTTACATTCTTTAACCAAATATTATTAATTTTTTTAAAAGGAATTCTTTAACCAAACATCTAACATTTAAGATTATATTTTAAAAAAATTATTAAAAACATAAAAAAAAAAATTGAAAATCAATAAAAAAAAATAACACCATCACCATTTAAATTATTAGTTAATTTTTAACCAAACTACAAAACTAATTTTATATTATAAAAATAAATTTTCCAATAATAAATTTAATATTTTTTTTTGGAAAAACTTTAAATATAAGTTAAATTTCACCATGCTTCAAATTTGGTTTAATTTAATCAATCAAAACCATAACATTGGTTTAATAAAAAAATTTGCATTAACACAAAATTTAGTTAAAATAAAAAAATTTAATTGTTTTCATTTTTTCATAATTTTTTTTTTCCTAACGCGTAAAACCTGTAATATACCAGTTGTTAAGTCTCGAGCTTATGATCCTTCATGTGACTTATGTTCTTTTGCATTATGGACTTATGATATTTTATATGATTGTGGACTTATGATCCTTTGCATGATTAATGTGGTTAAGGACTTATGATTATTGTTTGATAACGTGACTTTGAACTTGTTAGGATTTATAATCCTCCCTTGTCCAAATTGATATATTAGATTAGATTTGCCTAAGTTATGAGTCATTTAGTTATTATTGGGTCCACTAGTACCATTGGGTCCACTTGGCCTAATGGGGCCATCTGTACCAGTCACTAGAGTGTGGGGAACACAGATAGAGGCCAATTGCAATTGACTGCACCATTATGCATCAGTTTATGCACCTCCTAGACCAATCCTTACAATTTAGGAGCCGCTGGGAGTGTCGGCACCAACTTCCTTCAATTGTTGGTAGTTTGGTGACTAGTCAAGCTAAGTTATGCTCTAGTTACATTTAGTTAGATGTTCTCTAGTTCAGTTAGCACCAGTCTTGCATGGCTGCATGTGGGTAGGCGTCTATTCTCACCTACTTCTCACATACCACATCAGTTAAACTAGTTTAACTGATTATAACTGATCGAGAGACTGAATTAGATAACTAGAGTTGACCTAGTGAACTCCGATAGTGATTTAGACACTTCTAGTTAGTCATGCAGTCATATTGATTTGGTATATTCAAATGATATCTACATGATTCGAATTATCCTTTATGTAACACGGTTGTATATTGCTAAGATTAATGAAGTTTATATTGTAATTATACTGAGCAATACTTATCTGTTTCTAGTGAAATTTGTCTTTTTCAGTGTGTATTATTCATTCATTTACACTGCATAATAATACAATCTAATTGCACTCATTTCCTGAAGATCAATGGCACAATAATTCAAACATGGTATTAGAGCCTCCTCAGGAAAGCAGCAAGTCTGTCCATTCTCCACTGTACACCAGAAGCAGTTGGGTTTCCACATAAGTCCCGCAAAGTGTGCATTGCTAACTCTGGATTCGTTGAGAGAAGTCTTTGTGGGCGTGACGGACCTTGAGAAAGTGTACATGTCAAGATGGAAGGATTGATTCTGACATAGTGCGAATCGTTTTTGTGTTTGCAGTGTTTTCTTACACGTGATACATAGCTTGATTGAAGAAATTGATTGATCAGAAGGAGAATTGATGGATTCTCAAGCTTACTTACCCCGCATCCTAACACCCTTCAACTATGTTGATTGGAGGGAAGATATGCAGGTCTCCTTGCGCAAGCTCGGCCTGTATAGGATGACCATGGGCCGAGAGATAGGACCACATCATCCTGTTGAGAAAAACAAGTTCTTGAACCAGTTGGATGAAGCCTTTGGCTTCCTTTGCGCTCACATCTCCAGGGATCTCATCTTTCATCTCAGGGATTGAAGACTCCCAAAGAAGCTTGGGAGAATCTCGAATTCTTGTTTGGTAGGCAAGATAGGCTTCGGGGACACATTCTGGAAAACGAGCTAATATCATTGCATCCCAATAGTTTTGAGACCATCCAACAATTTTTTACTAAATTCAAATCTCTTGCACTACAATGTAAGCAGTGTAGAATAGAGAGGAAGGATGAGAAACTTTTTCTCTCAATTCTCAGCAAACTTGTTCTGAGTATTCTGTCTTCTTCTCTACCTTCCATTCCAGAAGAGATTTCATTCCCAATTGGAAGATGCCTTCACTTGACAACTTTGTCGAGTCTTTAATACAGGAGCAGGACAAATTGGTCTAAATGGGAGTCCTCCAAACATCCAAGAACCATGCTCTTCTGATGTCGCACTCTACCAATGCATAAGGGAAAGGGAAGCACAAGGGGAAGGAGCCTAAAACATCTTATTCAAAACCAAAAGAGAGTCAGAAGTCTTCCAACGGAGCTTCAGGCTCCAAGAAGAAGAGAAGAGAGTCCTTATTGTATGATGGGTTTCCATCCTGAAACCAGTGCATGAAGAAGTAGATTGAACAATTGTCCACCCTCCTTGAACAGAACAAAATTTCTCTTCCACATGCAGAAAAGAAATCTAATGTTGGACCACTAACAAAAGATCATGAGAGATGCCATGCCTTGAAGGCAGGCCTTACTCAGTCGAAAGCTTAAAGTTGATTGATTCTGGAGCATCCAACTACTTAGTCGAAAGCTTAAAGTTGATTGATTCTGGAGCATCCAACTGCATGGTTGTTTCCAAGGAATCCTTCTCCACTCTTACCCTGTCAGCATTCACATGGGATATGACTCCCAAATTCCAGCAGTAGGAAGAGTTTCAGTTAGAATACAGCATGGTGAGTTCAAAAATGTTCTCTATGAGCCCTCCCTTGCAACTAATGTGTTGTATGTTTATCAGATGACCCATACATGCTCTCCCAAGAGAGTTACATTTGACTCTGACTCAGTTGAAATCATAGAAAAAAGATATTGGAAAGCTCATAGGGTAAAAGCATGTTAATGTGTCTCACTTTGAGGCAAAAGGAAAAACTTTCAATTTGAAAACTCATAAGAAATTAGCTTCGGGAAGAATATTAATATATT
>LPNX010606430.1:0-29816 GCA_001517045.1 Pseudotsuga menziesii
TTTTAGGTTAATATGAAAAATGAGTGGATTAAATTACACAAAAGGGGACTTCAGATATACCCCAGGGGTGCTTGGAGTATGTCCAAAAATAAACCTTCACGACTACCTGCAAGGAATGTGTGGGCTAGAAGGAGTCTCTGAGACTATGTTCATAATACACCCAAAGTTGTAATAGATATCGGTGCCTCGAGGTCACTATCCATAAGTTCCCACTTCCTTTGGGTATTTTTCCACCGTTTACGGTTTGATCGAGGCGTTGGATTTTCGCCTGATGGTGGGTAATTGGGGAAGATGAAACCTAATTAATCTAGTCACTCACATTGCTTTTGATGCAGCTTGATTGATCAGATGAACCGCATCCAAGTGCAGAGCATACACACTGGAGCCTTGTTAATTTTAGTAAATTTTAAAGGGTGTGTTTTTTAGAAAGAAAAACCCTCCAGGAACCTCTTTCGGTCCAAGTGGACCACAATCGGGGAATCAAGGAGGGGGTTGATTTCAGAAAGATTGTTTGCAGAAATTAATGACAAGAAACAAAAAAGAAGCAAACCACAGGTTTTCTAATTAGTCCTACCACGCATCTCTTTCCCCTTTTGGGTCAATCGGGAAGTCGTGGGGTAAGTATTAAAGTTACTTTGACCTTATGATATGGAATATATGATAAAATTAATCAAAGTATATTAATATGCATAAATGAAACTAATCTAGAGAGAAAAATTAAGAAAGTGCAAAAACGGAAAACGGACGTGAATCCCCCCAGGGGGGGATAGGGAATAGGCTCGAAAGAGCCTATTAAGAAATAAATTTATTATCAGCGGTTACAATATCAGAAAAATGATATGAATCCTCTTGGTTCTTATATATAATTAAACCAATACTTTACAAAATGCCAAAATTAAAGATTACGGTAAAAAAGGGAGACCCCTTGGGGGATTCGGAAGGCCCAAAAGCCACTTTCGAACAACAGCTCCTCCTCTTTCTGTTATACCTGATAAAAAAAAACAAGCTTATTAAAATGAAATATTCTCAAAATAACTTTGAAAATACCTTTGGGTCAGCCTACTTTAAACAACAACAAAAAAGGCTAAGTTAAAACTAGTTAAAAAGGTAAGAAAGGAACCAAGGAAAGCAAGCTTTCCTTGGGATCTTGGCTTGCCTTTAGGGCAGCCAATGTGATGTGCATTGATTGCTAGATTTTATATTTTAAAACATAAAAGAAAAATCTAATGCATGCAAACTACAGATTCTCTTTAAAATGCCATGCAAAAAGGACGATTTCCCTAAAACTAGATCTAGAATGCTTATGAAACTTTTTAGGAACAAGATCTAGATTATGAGCCTTGATAAAATAGATCTATGTTAAGTTTTACTTTAAGATAATAGATCTAAATAATATCAAAGCTTGTAAACAAAGTAACCAGGTAAAATTTTAATTTTAGAAGGAGGAAGAGATAGAAAGAGTGTTGGAAGCCTAGGAAAGTTGGGCTTTGGAGTCTGATTTGGTGGAACACCGAGGAATTATGTCCTCAAAAATATCTTGAAGATGAGGAAGATTCAAAATATCTCAACCCCTTCTACAAGTGAGATCACCTACAACTTAGAAATCCTTGCAGAAACAGATGGTTAAAACATGGGTGTTGCTGGAAAAAGATAATTAGAAAGCATGCAATTAAACTTAAAATACATGCAACTCCAAGAGATCTAAAACAAATGAACATTAAGAGCATAAATCAAGCTAGAATGATCTCTTACTCCAATGGGAGGGAGCTCTCCTTCAAGGCCAACAATTAACCAGCAAAAAGCAAAGATCAATAATACAGATTATACCTCATAAGCACTTGACAATCACCATCCACACATGAAAAGCATTACACCATAGATCTTGCCTCCAAATCTTTCTCTATTCCAAAATAGTAAACAATACAATAACAACATCTCGTCATTCTAGCTCTAACTATCTTGGAAGAGGAAAACCGTGCTTTATTTATAACAAAACATGGAAACCTAGCCCAGGGGGGCGCAATTCCCAAGGAGAGAGAGACTGCAACTGCATGTGGAGTCAATTTGAGCTTGATATGAGTCGAACTGAGTCTGATCTGAGTCGAACCGAGTTTGATCTAAGTCGAACTGAATCTAATCTGAATCTCACTAAGTGCAACTGTTAATCGAAGCGTTGATCGGACTGACACCTCAACCTATTAACTGAAACATCCACCAAAACTCATCCAGATGAGCCTACACGCGTGGAGGAGAGAGAGAGGGTGTAATTCCCAAGATTGCATGTTGTGGTGCACTTTCTATTCAGCCCATATCACCTCCTTTTGTCAAGGAAAGTTCATCTCTAGTCAATCCAAAGTCGATGAGACTGATTCCAGTCAAATCAAAGCAAATCCCACTGATTTAGGATTTGGGGTTTTCTCCATTATTTAATTAATTTATCAATTAAAATAATCAATATTTGATTTTTAGAGTTTTCTAAACTGAGTGATGGGAAAATCACTCAAAACTTAGGAAAAGTGGGTTTATGGGTTTGCATGGCGCTCTGAGTTTGAAAATGAGCACCCCCATGACTGAAATTGATTTCTGAGGGCACTTTTTATTACAAAACCAATTTTTCCATTTAGACCATTAAAAAATAGACTAAGTTTTGGAAAAATTAAAACTTAAAAAATAAAAATAAAAATAAAACCTAGGGGGACTTAGACATGTTCATATGACTCGACCATAATGCCTAGCATGTTTATACATTGACACATAGACTCTAATAACCTCAATAGGCCTAAATGCCAAGCTGACCACCCCAACTTTGGAGGTATTGAGTGAAAAACTCAGAAATTATCAGTCGTTTATTCAACAACCACTAATAACCAAGCGAAAAAACACCCTGGGCTGATCGGATTGACAAATAAAGTCCAAGAGACCGAGTCTTTTACAGACATTATCATGCTAGAACATTTTATTACAACACCCCTATGGGGTATGAACATGTGATATAGTAAAACAAGCACTTCCGAAGGTCTTCTGAAGTCTGAACAAATCATCTTTGTCCGGTTCACCAGGATCACTTGATAAAAAACCACTAAGTACAACTTAGGTGGTAACATCTGGTTCCATCTAGGGACACATGTTCTGACTAATCTTTTGTTCAAAGAAGAGGATGTGAGTACTCCGGAATTTATGTGTCCTGCATAGCAATTAAAGCTTGTCAGTAACATGTATATAAAATAAATCAACTGTAAGAGCAGATTAATGTACATAATAAGTATATGATGTACAAAATATTTTACAAGACTAATATACAAAAGAAAAATTTCAAGGTTAGTACCATGGTACAAAACATCTATAATACAACAATATAATACATAAAATTTAAAAATACATGCAAGGCAAGGTTTAGAAATTGGCTCTGAAACCACTGAGGACTGAATCCGATAATTTGTTTCTCCACAGGAGCCGTGACGTTAAGGGGTGGTAATCCTAGCCTAATAACTATTTCCAATACTAGATTACAAAACCTATAGCCAATCCTATTAACTCAAGTTTGCACCGTAAACCATATTTTGCATTCTAAACCATAGAAACCATAATTTCCTCAGAAAGGGAATGTCATTTTTTTGCACATAGGGTCAAATTCACATATCGGGCCTCTACCGTGAACGTGTGGCTATCGTTCCCACATGGAAATTTCCTAAACAAGCTTGCATGACCCACCAGAACCTCGTTTTGATGCCAGTTTCCATTCTATGCGAGGGTTAGGGATTCAACAAGTGTCCCTGAAAGCTTGTAGGAGGTGGGATTCAACATGCGATAGAATGATGGTCGTTGATCGGATCGAGGAACCATCGACTCTGTTGGATTTAGGACATTGGGATAGTTCTATGGGAGTCCCTCTAATCTGGTTCCATGGACAAGGGATCATTGTTTTGGTCAATTTTGGAAACTAGGGTTTTGCTCAGTAAGTGAATGTGAAATATTTGCACCGGGTCAACTTCGCATATTTCTCAACCGTGAATGTGTGGCTAGCGCTCCCATATGGAACATGCCTAAACATGCTTGCATGACCTACCAAAAGGTTGTTTTGATGCACGGTTTCCATTCTATGCCCCAAGTAGGGATTCAACAGGTGCCCTTGAAAACCTATAGGAGGTGGGATTCAACGTGTGATAAAATGATGTTTGTTGCTAGGATCAACAAACCATCAACTCCACTGGATTTAGGACATCGAGATAGTGCTAGGGGTGGCTCTCTACTCTGGTTCGATGGATAAGGGATCATTTTTTTGGTCAATTTGGAAACTAGGGTTTTGCTTAGTAAGGGAATGTCCAATTTTTGAAAATAGGGGTCAGCTTTGGAAATTCCTTGACCATGAACATGTAGCTATAATTCCCACATGGAACTTGCCTAAACACGCTTGCATGACCCGTCAAAATCCCATTTTGATGCACGTTTCCATTCTATGCCCCGAGTAGGGATTCAACAGGTGTCCCTGAAAGCTTGTAGGAGGTGGGATTCAACGTGCAATATAATGATGACCATTGTTCAGATCGACGAACCATCCACTCCGTTGGATTCAAGACATCAAGATAGTGCTACGGGAGGCCCTGTAATCTGGTTCCATGGACAAGGGATGATTTTTTAGGTCAATTTTGGAAACTAGAGGTTTGCTTAGTAAGTGAATGTGAAATTTTTACACAAGGGGGTCAACTTTGGATATTGCTCGACCGTTAATATGTGGATAGCGTTCCCAAATGGAACATGACTAAACACTCCTGCATGACCTACCGGACGCCCTTTTTGATGCATGGTTTCCATTCTATGCCTTCAGTAGGGATTCAACAGGTGTCCCTGAAAGCCTGTAGGAGGTGGGATTCAACGTGCAATAAAATTATGGCCATTGATCTGGTTGAAAAACCATCAAATCTGTTGGATTCAATACATCGAGATAGTGCTAGGGGTGGCCCTCTACTCAAGTCCATGGACAAGGGATCATTTTTTCGATCAATTTTGGAAACTAGGGTTTTGCTCAGTAAGGGAATGTCCAATTTTTGCACATAGGGATCAGCTTTGCAAATTCATTGATCGTGAACATGTGGTTAGCATTCCCACATGAAGCTTTCCTAAACACGCTTGCATGACCCACAGGAAACCCGTTTCGATGCACGGTATCCATTCTATGTCCTAGTAGGGATTCAACAGGTGTCCCTGAAAGCCTATAGGAGGTGGGATTCGATGGGCGATAAAATGATGGTCGTTGCTCGGATCGATAAACCACCAAATCTATTGGTTTTAGGACATCAGGATAGTCGTAGGGGTGGCCCTCTACTCTGGGTCCCTAGACAAGTGATCATTTTTTCGGTCAATTTTGCAAGCTAGGGTGTTGCTCAGTAAGGGAATGTCCAATTTTTGCACATAGGGGTCAGCTTTGCAAATTCCTTGATCGTGAACATGTGGCTAGCGTTCCCATGCAGAACCTGTCTAAAAATACTTGCATGACCCACTGAAAGCCTGATTTGATGCACGGTTTCCGTTCTATGCCCCGGGTAGGGATTTAACAGGTGTCCCTGAAAGCCTGTAGGAGTTGGGATTCAATGTGCGATAGAATGATGGACGTTGCTCGGATCGATGAACCGTTGAATTCGTTGGATTCAAGACATCGGGATAATGCTAGGGTGGCCCTCTACTCTGTGTCCATGGACAAGGGATCATTTTTTTGTCAATTTTGGAAACTAGGGTTTTGCTTAGTAAGTGAATGTGAAATTTTTGCACATAGAGGTCAGCTTGAAGGTGATTGTAGATCTTCCCCTCTTCAAAAAATACTTTTTGCAAACTATTCTTCCATGTCTAGCTATTGAGAATTCTGTTACCTGTTGTGAGTTTTATCACTCAAAATATACCTAAGGTTTTGAAAGGCAATCTCAAGGTAACAGCAAAAACCACTTTTAGAAATATACTGGCTTTTCTTTCCAGAAAGGGATCTCTCAGATACAGTTTTAACAAGGCCAGATATATGAATCAACAGTTTTAAGTTACGTAGATGGTTGAAACAAAACATATAACCATTGGGCTATGGATTCAAAACAGATGAAGATAATACAAAGCTGCCTACTTAGAATCTCAACAAAGTCAAGATAATTATTCAGCTACAATCATTCATTGATTTTCAAGCGATAGAAAGAAACATGAACAATCCATTAATATAGAGCATCACAGGATGAATTCCATATCAACTTTAGAAGAAAGATTCATGGATATCTGAAACAATAGCTAGAGCATAACATGTATGAATTCTGAAACTATTATACACTGCATTCAGACATGAAAGAAAACAGAATGGAAGGTAAACACTTAGAAAACATTTCATAGGGAAAGAAAGCACAGACTGTAACATAAACAATACATGAATCTTTGAAGATAAACTAGCATTCGGTTTTGTAATTTTATTCAAAAAAGGTTCTCACAAAACATCAATCCAATCTTATAGGTTCCAACCCTTGATACATCAATTACCTTTGAATTTATATAAAAATAACCTCTACCTGACCTTGAATTCAAAACCTAAATGAACTCTAAAAATAGAAACAGTTACAACAAATTTTCTTCATTTCAGGATGCGGACTGCTGAACAAAAGTTTCAAAGTCCCTCCTGCATATCTCTAATGGTGACAGCTTTGTGAAATTTGGGATATTTTTTTGTAACTAGCCATGTTCCTGACAAAACCCATATCTTCTTTTCTCCAAATTCACCTCCAGCTCCTTGGAATCTGCCTTTGAAACTGATGACTCACATAGTAAACTTGTAAATTTCTGGAACAATACACTGTGAAGATATTTTACATTCTATCAAAATATAATACCTGTGTAAAAACTGGAGGAGGTTTTTGAATATAGGAATGTGATGAAGAAAAGCCCCTCCCTGTTTCTTTAAATTCAACTTCATTTGTTTGAAACAATTCTTTTAATTTTGTGACTAAAACAGTCATTTTGAAATCTGAACATTTTCCCTTTGAAGATGAATTCGATTCTCCAAATATTTAGCACCTGTGTAAAAACTGAGAGAGATTATTGTATCTCATCATGTTATGATGAAAAACCTCTTTCATATTTGGAAAATTCTTCTTTGTTTGCCGGAAACAGTTCTTTGAAGTTGATTGGTAAAGTACCAAAATATCTGCAGCTTTTACATTTACCAATGGTTCTTTCACATTAAAATGAATTGTTTGACTTGGACTAAGAGAATTAATTATTTTTTCATTAGTTTAAAGGAACATATAGGATTTTATTGGTCAGTGTTTGTACCATTCTTCATTGAATTTCAAGATTGTATCTGATGCATGTGTCTGAACATGGGGGTTTTGAAAACCACCTATTGCATTAAGGAGACCAGAAACTAGCTCTGTTCAAAGAAATTTATACTCTACACGAGCACCAAGTATGTCTTCCATTCGTTCCTTGAACCGAGAATAAAAAAATGTGGATCTCAATTATCTTTTCACCAAAATTTGTGTAGCCCACGTAAAAGCATCATTTGCAACTTCCACGCTATTTTAACTTGCCCACTATATAAAATCCTTCTCAATTTTGGAATTTTAACTAGACTTCTCTTTCAATCTACGGAATTTTCTAATACTGTTGATCTCTTAGTCAAGACATCACTGACCAAGCACGTGTCAAAACTTGCACACGGTACAAAAATTCCACAAATCTCAAAACTTAATTTCTCCTTGCATGTTGATGTAGCAGAATTTTCCTCATCCATGGATTTGTTTAGTTGAGTGATGGATGTTGGACGCGTGTTTCAAATTTGACCACGAGCAAGTTTATTCCACAAATTTGAAAATATAGTTTCTCCTCGCATGTTGATGTAGCGGAATTAATGTTGGTCGTTGGATGCTTTGGATCCTCACATGATCTATTAATCTATTATTCATATCAACGCCTCTTTCCAACCTTCCTGGGTAGTAAAACACCATGAATTTTCGGCAACACTCTACCATTGGAAATAGTGACAGAACCTAGTAATTTTTTGAACTTCTTCATCATTTTTCTTTGTCCAACACCTTTAAAAACTTTCAATCTTTCTACGGATGGATCTTAGTTGATTTAGGGCCATCAAAATATGCTGTAACAATTTCGGTGGGCTCTTGCTTCTCACTTGCTTGAATTGAATCACAACAAATCTCTCATGCAACTGACAAACACTTTTACTACTGGATTGTCAATAAGATTTTTTATTAGAGGTTGTACTATTTCACAAGAATGTCGATACACCCAGCTTTGTCAACGATTGTCTGCACCACACGTTTGCACATTATTTCCAAAAGAAAACAACGCCCACAATTTATAACAAATGTATTAAATATTGATTATCGTTTCCTTCATTTGCCTTACTCTTTAAATCTGTAGCACTAAACATCCCTCTAGAGGAATAAAAGGGAGTTAATCGCCCTTCAAAAAACCAAATGGCTTCTTCCAAACACTTCCCACAGAGCCATACCGTGGAGAATGATGCGCATATATATAATGCACAAGAACACATCATCAACGTAGACACCAAGATCCAAGAGTTGATGCATTCAATTGTTTATGGTTAGTTTGTGAACCAATCACAATATTACTTATGATCCACCTGTTTTGAGAACTTGATAAACCCATTTTTGGTATAATCATATATGTCTAATCATGACCCTTATTACTGTTTGTGCTGCCCCCCTTTTTTATTGTAAGAATATCCCACATGCAAAGGATAATAAAGCTTCTCATTGTTTATATGTGCCAATTATTTCAACATGTTTTAAGGAACAAATTGGGAGCTTGGTGTTTGGACTTTGTTGGATATAGGCTCTTGGTTTTGAGCGGCCTTTTGCCAAAGTTTATAAAAACTTTCTTTATCATATTTAATAAAAAATAAACTTTGATAAAATATAAAAACTTGACCTATAAAGGCAAGGCAAAATTTATATATAAAAACCAATGTTTATAAGTTTTATTAAAAATGAATAAAATCTTTTAAATTCATAAGAATTACTTTCTTTTTGCCCAAAACTTCTAACTTTTTTCTTGCGAACTTGGGAAATTTTATGCAATATTCAATCGAGTAGAAACCTTGAAATTTTCCAAATTACCAATATAATTTTAAAATTTATATGGGGATAATGCAAACTTCAACAAAAATAATTGGTGCTAATAGTGAGGTGTTGAACTTGACTTATTTCCCATCATTGTCAAGTAAGAAATATTCTTTGTTTTTGTTTTAAACAAGGTGAAAAGAATTGTTAATCTCTATGTGGAGGTGAATTGATCTTAGGATCTCATATCATTCGTGAGACTGGAAATTCGAAAGAAGGTTGTTTGCCATATTAATTTAGCTTGGTCATCCAAGAGATGTGAGCATTTGTATGATGAAATGTAGGTGGAGACAATGCCATTACATACTTAACCATGTAATGGAACATGTTTATGTTTAGAAACAAGTGGCCAACCTATTACATCATTATTACAAAATATATATATCTTCACACTACGAATGTTTCGAATAATACTCCATAAACATAAATTTATAAAACAAGATTCAGAATAGTACTTCTCGAATCAATTTAAACTATAATAAAATCACACATAATTTTCGTCTCTTTCAAAGTTGTTCCTCGAGGCCATTCATCAAATGCCATGTACATTAAGAAAATGATAAAATAATGTGCAGGATATACATAATGTGCAGGATCTAAGTCATAACCATTATTTTGAATCAACCTTATAATACTCGGATACTTTTAGGTTTGATGTGTATGCCATGTATTTGTTAGATGAAAGACATCATGCCAAACACTAACTTTATTTATGTAGACCACACAGGTGCATCACCTAGGTGTGTCAACTTCGTGCATCCTTTAAAAGTTTGTTAGGTTGTTATGTGGATAAGGTGTTTTTGTATTCCACTTAATTGGATTAGTTGCTTAGCTGTGCTGGGTGCTTATGTGTATTAGGTATGTTCCATCTTTGTGAATGCAATTTAACATTGTATATGCAATTGGATCGTGGTAAAAAACAATTGAAATATACATTTTTTTCATTACGTAATATTGTAATTGTGCATTGTTCTCAAATTTATAACTGATATCTCCATGCAATCATAAAATCTATAAAAAATTGGGAACATTACACATAGAAACATTCTTAGCCACACATGTATAATCACACTTAAAAGACTGAACCATGAAGATCTCAAGAGCCTTGATATGAAATATTTTTTATATCATGTAAGTTATAATACAAAAATAGAAGGCCCGTCTATGGCCTGTCAATGTACATGTATCAAAAACATCTTTGATATACATGTGCAAACAAAAGTACATATGTCCTAGACCGCACCCCTATACTCTAACTCCGGATTGTAAATAAAAATACATATTTTTCCTGGACTGACACATCAAACATATAACTTTCTGTTGCTTTTCTTGGACCCTGATGCTTGTATCCTCTTTCGACGATCACTGTGCATCTCTGGCGACTGCAAATCAATGACAATATTTCTTGATTAGGTAACTGAACTAGTACTATCCAGCGATAACAAAGTTTGAAAATTTAAAATATGACTCAATTGTACATAAAACAAAGACTCATTGCATCTGTCGGGGGTATAGGTGCCTCTGGTGTCCTCCTCCTTACAGAGAGTCTCTATGCAATGCTTCTCTGCGAATAAAAAAAATATGTCAATTATCTCAAGAATTATCAACATGTACATGAATGAGAAAGTACTAATCAATTATGTAAAAAATGAACATCTAACCGAAAAAACCATTTCTAAGAGAAGATGCTAGGACTCTTCAGTAGTAAGAGGAGCCGTAGGTTGAACACCAACCTCGGTTGTGTGCACTAATGGACCAAAGTGTGGATACATTTACCAAATGATAAAATAGTTAGACATCGTGCATGTCCATAAACAATACAAACGAACTGTACAATTACAACTATTCAAGCAGATGTACCTTAGTGCGACTTATCCCTATTGTAGATGTAGGATTGACCGTAGCATTAAAAAACCCACTAAGGTCTGGCACGGATGACTCTACATCCTGATGCTGTAAACATACGAAAATAATATTAAGAAAAACTAGTTGTGAACTGAATTCAAAGCTAACCAGCAACTGACATTGGAAGTGTTTACATTACTGTGGGATGAGTAGGTTGATCCTCATGCACACCCACTCTTTTCAAGGAAGAGGGTCATCTGGTGTAAACAACCCCCTTATCTACGTTTGGACTACGGGGATATCCAAACCAAAGAGGCGGTGCAGGGATTTGCGATGATGTCTGCAGTCATAAAGTGTTACCATAGTAAGACATGGAGTTGAATGGATGGAATAATATGTACTGAAAAACTAACATGTTGTAAAATACTTACCCCTACCTGGGACATATCTCCCCCATGGGAGTGACTGCTTCCATCAATTTCTTGGCTCTCTTCAAATGCTGATAGCATCTACAAGTTTAAAAATTATAAATATTAGCAGTCTATAAAGAAGTGTACAGTAAGAAATTTAAATAATTTGAACAAGATTCAGTCATTAGCCATGTACTTACATTCTTCAAGTAATCATAAATTCCACCATGGAGTATTTCGCTGAGATCAATGTCTCCAGCATCACGTTCTAAGTGGGGTTCCTGCAACTTCAAAAATTGTAAATATTAGACAATTTAACAAATTAATCAAGACTAGCACATGCATTAACAAAATGATATGTATTAGCAAAATGACAAATGTTTAAATATTACCTCAATGGTGGTTTTTTGGGCCTCAGGTACAACCACACCGGGTGCAGTACCACCCCCCTAAGAGGCATCAAACTCCTGCAAGAGTAAATATTGCATATATTACAAATCTTTTAATATGTTACATACTGTATGGAACAATTAAAAATTGAACAATAATAGATTTTTAACAATGTCCTTACCTAACCACCAGTCATCATAAAGGTACTATGTCTCGGTACAGGACCATAACAGGGTTGACCATACGATGTGCAGACGTGTGGCTCACTCTGAGGCAGATGGGATGTCGGTCCTATCCCCACCAATATATGTTCCTCTACCACCAAAAGATGGTGGCTGTACCCCAGCAAAGGAAGAGGGCGTTGTCTGGTCAATAGTGGTCATGTGTCGAGAGACCATCTCAGCTAGAGTCAGAAATTCCTCCTGTGTCTAGGAAACCATGTCATGTGCAGGAGGGGTATCTACCCTCAGTATCTACGAATGAGGTGCAGGTACCTGTGGATTGGCATCTCTATGCCTAGCATTGGTTCGGTGTTGCACCGTCCCCCTACCAACTCCCTGGAAGCCCAGCATGTCAAAATAGTTGACATGTTTCCCCATCAAAAGATCTACATACAAATGTCGGAGGAATTACAATGGTACTTCCCTCTTGTTGTGCGGGGGAATGTCAAAAGCCATGTACCACCTATCCATCCAATGGGAGTCTAATGGGTGGAAAGGTGCACCACTCAATAGAAATATGTGGCCTGGTGATCTCCGTAATTTCATCCATCCCAGGCACTCTAAACAATGTATAGATGTGTTCTTTTGTTATTTTTATCTTCTTTACCTCATTGTAGCTCAACCCATCAGCGTATTGTTTCCTTTTCCTCTCCCTGTACAATGCAATGCTATACAAAGCATCATTAGATCTTGTGATCGTATCAACAATAGTCAACAATGAATCTAACAAGGAGTAGTGGAGCTCATCTCCACTCCTCCAAGTAGAACCAATCTCTCTCAGATGGCCAATAACCCTCAGTATCTCAGCATTGTTATCCATAGTATCCACTGCAATCATAAATATAAATAAAATATCATTAGAAATATAATCACATGATATAATGACATCTCTAAGCACTAAAAAGTGTATAACGAATGTACGATAAATAACAACATAAACTAAATCTATTATGTAAATTTAAAAATTGATCTTGAATTTTACAGTAAAGAATAAACATTTAACATTTTTTTCAGTTTATATTCATGTCCTAAATTCAAGTATTAATTCCAATTTCCATATGCATGTGTACATAAAATGTCTTAAGTGCATATTTTGATTATGAAGCTCCTCTAGCTTATTTTAAGGCTTGGATTATGAAGTTTCATTGAAATTGTGGGGTGCTGACTAATGCCCTTGCAAGACCAGATCCCAGATTGCGGGTAGAGGCAATGACTAGACCCTAGAATAGGCGACATAATGTGCTATTGATGAATAAAATCCTAGTATAGGAAACAATTTTGTTAGATATGTACTTATTTGTTGTAGCGTGATGTTTTTTGGACCCCAAAGGATATTTAGCATATCTTTGTTTATATGTAATTTGGGCCATGTATGGATTCCACTTGATGTTATTTTAGTTCTATGCCCTCTTTCTATATACCCATGAGAGACTTTAAATGCACAATTGTGTATAGTGGATTTTATGGTTGCAAGGTTTCCACTAGATTATATCATTTACGATAGGAAGTGATTGGCATGTAATCAAACACATCAACCAGCCTATGCATCTTCATGTTCGTAGAGACTATTGTTGAACTTCGTTGTCTTGACGCTAACCAAAAAGTACCCTTCAGTCAAGAGGATATATTTGTTAAAAGCATGGGAAGCTTCTATACCTTATTTTAACACTTGGATTAGGAAGTTTCATCAAAACTATAAGGTGTTTATTGATGTTCTTGGACGACCAATTTCGATATTTCGGATAGAGGCAAGGGATTTACCATGTTTGTTTATGTATTTTAGGGAAGATATGAATTCTACTTGATTTTTTTTTAGTTGTATGCAAGCTTGCAATATAATTGACAAACTTTGCATATTTGATAATTTTGGTTTGGATTCACAATGATGCTTGCGAATATACATATGCAAAAAGTGAAGTTCTTTTGTTTTTTATGAGTTAATTGCGGTTTTGGTTTACATTGGGCATGTAAATTTCTTATGCAGGCTTGCAATGTGCTTGACAAACTTTGCATATTTGTGAATTTTGGTATGGAATCACAAGGATGCTTGTGAATATGCATATGGAAATAGTGAACTTGATTTGTTTTTTATGAGTTAATTGAGGTTTTGGTTTCCATTGGGCATGTGAATTTTGGGTATGAGTTTTGGTAAATAATCAAAATTATTTGATTTTTATGATTAAATTGGGGTTTTGGTTTCCATTGGCCAATTCCATTTGGGTTTTGGTTTCCATTGTCCAATTCCATTGGGTTTTTAGTTTCCATTGGTTTCCATTGGCCATAAATTAATTTATTTTGGTTTAATTTCAAATTAGGGCAAATAAATTAATGAATTTAGGGAAAATTCATGAGAATAAATGAGGAAAATATGAAAAGAATTGAGAAAAATACCTCACAAAGAGGAGGATGATCCAAAGGTGGAGGTGTATGGATTTGGCACACCCAAAACACGTTCTCCCACTCACGTTCTGCTCCGTCCAAGCTCCAACAGTGTTGCAATGTGGCGAAAATGACAGGCTCAGCCCGCTTTAAACAAAAAACAGGTTTTTACAAATGCGAGCACGTTTATGCAAAGCAAAATGGGGGTGTGATTTGATTCAATAAAACATAGGCGCATTTTGTTCTACTATCCTAATTGGAATGCATGTTGGAAGCCTTGGGACTAGGATTGGCAGGGTCGGGATTGCTTGGGATGATTTATATTTTATGGATAAAGAGTGATTGACTTCACTCTACCATTGCATCTAAAAGGTCCCTCAACTTTGTGCACTCACCCTTGTATACTATAAAGAAAAACACATTTTTATTTATGTTTCATATTAGTCAACGGAGTATAATTCCATAAGGTATTTACCCTCTCCAATCCATTTGGATTCCCTTCTTTGATTACTTACAAGTAATTCATTTTTTGACATCATTTATATTAGAAGAAATATCAAATAATGTTATGGATAGTTTTATATCAAAGGGATAAAAAAAATTATTTCTGAAATTAAGAAAGTCAATGTAATAAAAAATTATCCCATTCTTAAATGTTGGAGAATCAACAAATCTTCTATGATTTTCAATGATTAATAATAGTTTATAAAGAAACACGATTTCAATGAGGCTGAAAGCTCACCCTTAACACATGTTTATTAAGGTTTGGCATATTATAATATTTATGATATGACGTTAATTACATTGTTGAGTAGCAATAAATATTTTTTTATAATTAATGTTAAATGCATTTTTTTCCATACTATGGTATGTTTTACCTCAATCTCTCAACAACTTGACAGCTTTGATAGGAACATACAGAATATATGATATTGGAAACTATCACAAATAATTATTTATGATATTGGAAACTATCATGATGCATGGTATAAGTAACTATCTAAACTTGAAATGGCATACATTTGTTTTATTTACTTTATTATTTTTACACATAGTTTTATTTTTCTTCGACATGTAAGTGGTTGTCATCCAAAAACCCTTAAAGAAAATATTAGGTGTTGAAATATATAAAAAAAATGAAATGAAAAAATATATATCTTTAATATTTTTCAATGGACATGAACACTGCTTCATAGACCTAGTCAAGAGGATTGAAATATATGCATCCATATCTATGGTATTTTACCAAAATAAAAATTAGACCATTAATATTTAAGGACATCAACTATCAAAAGCTATATGCAAATAGCTCATCCCCATAGCAACAAGATTGTACTCCCTAACAAAATAGAGGATTAGGCCCAAACTAGGCTTATTAAAAAGAGTTAGATGTAGCTAAGGCATTTTCTACTCAAATTCCATGATCAATAAAGTATCGGCCATAGCCTAAACAATCTTGTGTAAGGAGTACTCAAGGATTTATGTGGGTTGGGTTGAACTTTTGATTTCAAAGAAGATTAAATAACTATTTCAATATAGTTTATATGGTGAGCTTTGGTTATTATATCAAAGTATGAAGTTGAATAAGATCCTAAGCACGGGGATGTATATTGCAAGGGTTTGCTTGTGTAATTTGCTTAAGATCTTAATGCAAGTAACATTTTTACATCTACCTGTGGAAAAAAAAACAATTTTATAGTAAAAAAAATTAATACAAATTGTTAATATATATATACACCGAGTTTTTGTCTATATAGGAAACAATTATACTACGTTTAATGCAATCCATTATCATTTGAAAATTACATATTCAAATATACTTAAAACTACTATAGTATAATTAGGTAAAAGTAAAGTATACAAACTTGAAAAAAGGAGTAGAGTAACAATGTATGTTTTGTAGTAGACTACCAAATTCGAGTTGACAAGTATCAAATCAAGTGTTTCTTATTAATCCTACTTGATGTCTGCTTTGAAGCTTAGATTGAAGTTTGAATAACTTAACAATGTTAAACTTGTGTGGATTGGAAAGAAGTTTAAAACATTGTTTTAATATAGTTTATATGGTAAGATTGGGTTCTTATATTAAAGATATGAAGTTGAGTAAGAACCCAAGCAAATGGATGTATATTGCAAGGGTTTACTTGTGTCATCGGTTTAGGATCTTAATGTATGTAAGAATTTTACATTTACATTTGAAAAAAAATGTATTTTATAGTAAAAATTGTTAATACAAATTGTAATCAAATTAATATATTTATTTTGTTTATATGAAATAACTATGGTACATTTAATGCATTCCATTGTCATTTGAAAAATGTATATTTGGATATACTTAAAATTACTATTATATAATTAGGAAAAAGTAAAGTATACAAACTTGAAAAAATGAATACAATAACAATGTTTTGAAGTAGACTAAGTGATTTGGGTTGACAAATATCAAATCAATCATTTCTTATTAAGTCAACTTGGCACTCACTTTGAATCTTAGATTGGAGTTTGAATAACTTGATCATCTTAAACTCATGTATAGTCATGGAATTTCTCAAAGCAAGCATATGTCATGTGCATGTCCAAAACTAATAAGACTTACTCATCCCTTAAGCCAATGTGCATGATGAATAAAGTATTGGCCATAACCTAAATCACATGCCAAATGGATCGCATTTGCCCCTAGGATAAAAGACAATTAAAACACCTCGATTTTCCGACCAATTTTTGATAAAATTTAGTCCCTTCTTCTAGACTAAATACCCTATTTTAAAACTACCCAGATCACCTAAAGTGCGATTTGAACACCACAACTTCTAATTTCAGCAATAATTCATTTTGCAGATTCAGCGGTATGGGGGCGTTTTGGTTAACTACTCCTCACATTTTCCTTATATAGGTGTAAAACGAATCCAAACATGTTTTTCCATCTACATTTTTGTTTCTATTTGTCTTATAGTAACACATATTAACAACCTGCATACATTCTTGTTTCTATAGCTTCCATCTCATAGCAACACCTATTGACAACGTAGGAGACATTGGGCCACCTCATGGCTCTTATTTTAATCAATAAATAAAATAAAATAATAATAATTGAATAAAACAAAGATATAAATATAGAGATATAATTTTACATAATTTAAGCATTGGATTTACTATGCACAACCATGTATTAAAAAAATTAAGATGTAAATCTTTAAATGCCCACAAAAATTAAAGATTTGTATGTGCTATTTTTTTTATTAGATATTATTTTTATTTTATAAATTTTTTAATAATTTAATTTAGAAATGAAAATATTATAATCTTATTTATATATTTTAATTATATTATATTGAATTATTAATGGTTATTAATCATGATCATTATAATTATAATAATCGTGATTATTAATATTTATTTCACCAATTTTGATTTATTAAAAAAATATAAATTATTTACTTTCAATTTTTATCTACTTTATATTTATACATAACTTCTTAAATATTTTATACTCGCTATTTATATAAAATATAGAATATATTTTTAAAATTTAACATTTAAAACAATTTTTTTAACTTATTTTTAATTTTTTATTAATAAACTATACATATTTTTATTACTTGTTATTATATTAACATAAAAGTTGGAAGTGTCTATGGTTTGGTAGGTTAATTTTTTAAAACAAGTTGGCAAAGAATATGATTGGAAGATGTGATGTTCCATGACTGAAGACACACGACAGAGACAAATCTCTGTTTTGTCAAATTCCATCGTTCGTCAAATTCCATCGTTTTGTCAAATTCCATCGTTTTGTCAAATTCAAATTCCATCGGTTCGAAGGGGCGAAGAAACCGCAAGTATTGACTTGACTTGATGATTGCTAATAAACCGGAAGGCAATTACGGAGAACTAAGCGTATTGGCAATTACGGAGAACGGCGAAGGGGCCAAGAAACCGCAAGTATTTACGGAGAACTAAGCGTATTGACTTGACTTCAGTTGGGCAGGCGGGCGAGTCTATCGTCGCACGTCGCACTTATTGACTTCGGCGAAGAAGAAGGGGGAATTTTGTGGAAACAAAGAAAGAATAACGTTGGAATAAATGACGAGTTGTACAGAGGTGTTAACTCTATAAAACGTGAACCGCTGCGCATATCCAAGAACACACAACTCAGAGGCTTTGAAGGATTTTGTAGTCGGAGAGAGAGAAATGGATCTTGTAATTGTGATATTATTGCTGCTTCTCATGTGCTTCATATCTGCCTCTCTGCCTGCAGCACAACCTGTCAATTCCCATTCATATGCAGATCATCATCCATATCTGAGTTCCCATACTCATCATAAGGGAAATGGTTTACATGAGCAGACGACACGTGGATTAAATTCGCTGCCACGTCGTTCTGGTGCTGAACTCATGGTGGAGGAAGGTGAATTCCTATTATCTGCATCAATGGACGACGCCGGCCATAAAAGGGACGTCGATGCTCTCTTGTCCTTCCGAAAGGCCATTACACAGGATTGGGGCGTGCTCTCCGACTGGACGGCGGAGAATTCCGAGAAGATATGCTCGTCATGGTATGGTATCAGCTGCACAAAAGACACCAAAAGAGTGGTCGCCATAGACCTTGAGGATGAAGGTATGGAAGGCACCCTTTCCCCCTCTATAGGCAACCTGTCATTATTGCAGTCTTTGTCTCTGTTAGGAAATTCTTTCTCAGGTTGTTTTCTCAGGTTGTATACCACGAGAGTTGGGTAATTTGACACGCCTCTCATAACTATCAATTTCTGGCGATAATATTTCGGGTTCTATTCCGTCTGAAATATTCAGGCTGTCCCTCGAAACTCTTTCTCTTGATGGTAACTTAAGTATACCTAAAGCCATTGCTAATTTGGCGTTCTTGACCCAGTTAGAGATATCCGGAAATAGTGAAGCTAACATACCCCAAGACATTGCCAATTTGACTAAGTTAACCACCTTGATTTTTAGTGGAAATAACGTCACTTGCAACATATTTAAAGCCATTTCCAATTTCTTCAAAGTATCCCACTTATATTTTGAGTCAAACATGCTCATGTGTAGTAGTGATCTTATAGTATTTGCCAATTTTAATAAGTTGACTCACTTAAGTTTTTCTGAACACAATCTCATTAATAACATCTCTATAGAAATTGCCAATTTGACTCAGTTGATTTATCTAGATCTTTCTGGAAACATGTTAACTGATAGCATCCCTATAACCCTTTACAATTTGACTCAATTGACTTCCCTAGATCTTTCTGCAAACAAGCTCACTAGCATCCCTGTAGCCCTTTCCAATTTGACTCAATTGACTTCCCTATATCTTTATGCAAACAAGCTCACTAGCATCCCTGTAGCCCTTTCCAATTTGACTCAGTTGACCTCCCTATATCTTTCGAAAAATAATCTCACCAATATCAACCCTATATCCCTTGCCAATTTGACTCGGTTGACCTCCCTAGATCTTTCTACAAACAAGCTCACTAGTAGCATCTCTGTATCCCTTGCTAGATTGACTCAATTGTCCTCCCTAGGTCTCTCTAAAAACAAGCTCACCAATAGCATCCTTGTAGCCCTTTCCAATTTGACTCAATTGACCTCTCTAGATCTTTCTGGAAATAAGCTCACAAGTACCATCCCTGTATCCCTTGCCAATTTGACTCGGTTGACCTCCCTAGATCTTTCTACAAACAAGCTCACTAGTAGCATCTATGTATCCCTTGCCAAATTGACTCAATTGTCCTCCCTAGGTCTCTCTAAAAACAAGCTCACCAGTAGCATCCTTGTAGCCCTTTCCAATTTGACTCAATTGACCTCTCTAGATCTTTCTCGAAACAAGCTCACAAGTACCATCCCTGTATCCCTTGCCAGATTGACTCAATTGTCCTCCCTAGATCTCTCTGAAAACAAGCTCACCGGTAGCATCGCTGTAGCCCTTTCCAATTTAACTCGGTTGACCTCCCTAGATCTTTCTGATAACAAGCTCATTGGTAGCATCCCTGAAGCTATTACCAATCTAAGGAAGCTTACACAACTTTCACTCTCAAACAACAACTTGATGGGCACAATTCCGAGAGCCATAGGAAAGCTTCATTCATTGAATTGGTTATATTTGGACTCGAACAAATTAACTGGATGTATCCCATATAGCATAGGTCATCTAAAGGATCTCAATGAACTAAACATATATAACAATAACTTTTCTGGTAGCATTCCTAATAGTATTAATGGTTTGGTTTCACTTGGATACCTAGATCTATCAAAAAACAACTTTGAGGGGTTGATTCCTGATGGCATTGGCAATTGCATTTATTTGAAAACGTTCTCTGCTCATTCTAATAACTTCTCTGGAAAATTGCCAACATCTTTAGCCCATTGTCCCCAACTTATGCTACTGGATTTAGGGAAAAACAGATTGACAGGGGAGCTTCCTCAGTACCTCTCATTTTTTCAAGACTTGAGAGTTTTAATCCTTGGTTATAATAATTTGCATGGTTATATTCCTCAACACATCACAAATATCACCACCTTGCAGGTGTTGGATTTATCCAACAACAAATTCAGTGGAAGAATACCAATTCATCTTGAAAGACTCTCCGGATTTGCAGTTGCACCAGATGATGGAGAATTAGATTTTGATGAAATAGAAATCGAGATGAAAAGACATGTGTATACTTTGTCATATTTGTGGGATGGAAATATTATACTTGATTTGTCTTGCAATAATCTTATAGGGGAAATCCCTACAAGCATAGGAAGTATGAGCCACTTGCGGTTGTTGAATTTATCTTCAAATCAATTGGAAGGGAAAATACCTGCATCTCTTGGTGGGATATCTACTTTGGAGGAGCTAGACTTAGCGAATAATAATTTGAATGGATCGATTCCTGAAGAGCTCTCTAAACTATATGGGTTGAGCATTCTGGATGTTTCATCAAACAACCTCTGCGGTCAAATCCCAACAGGGACACAATTTTCCACTTTCAATGCAACTTCATTTCAAAAGAATAAGTGCTTGCGAGGTTGTCCTTTAGATTCATGCAATGAAAATGAAAGACCATATAGAAAAAGCATTGATAGTACTAGTATGGGCAATAATGTAAGAGTGGGATGGCTAAGTAGTGTGAATGAAAAAATGTCATTAGTAGCAGTGGGAATCGGAACAGGGATTGGATTTGGGGGAGTCATTGTTGTCTTTACGTTATCGAAGAGAGCTAAACAATGGCTGGTGCCCCTAAACACGCCAAAACCTTTTTTTGGTGTATATCGATTCCCTACATAGTCACATCCGCCTAAGCCCAAAGGTTTCACTCCATTATGTCAAAAGATAATATATGTAATGAATAGATAAATTCTATTATCTCCTCAATAGCATTGTTATAATGGAAAAAAACACAATGATCTTATAAACATAAATATATTTAGAATTACCATTTAATCTTGTAATATAACTTGAAATTTATAATACGTTTATATAAGTTTAAATTTGTATTATTTATTTTTTTTGCAAAATTTATGATCATTAATAAAATGACGTTGGTAATTTTATATGTTTATATATAGATCAAGTTACAAAAGTCAGCATTTAAATATATTCTGTGCAATATTTTTATTTTTATTTAAATATAATTTTTAATGAGTAAAAAGATACATCTTGTTATTCATAATGAACCACAAGAGTCACTAGTTTTCACGGTAGTTGCTAATATACATAAGGTAACAAATATTTACTTTTTTATTGCAAATCCGCAGGTAGTCATTCAGAACAGAATAGAATGAAGGTCCCGATAATAAATATTTACACGTAACACTGCATTGAATGCCGAAAACCATAAACTATTTCAAAATAATTTCCTAAAATCATGAAACAACTGAAAATGACGGTGGAAAACTTGAGAATCGCTCCAACCGCTATTGTAAACTTCAATATAGCTGGCAAATTGCAATCACTGCCTAAAATTTCAAAATAGGTCAAAATTGTTTGGAGTATTTTCTAGGTCAAAATTGTTTGGAGTATTTTGTAAGTTGTTGAAGTATGGAGTATGGAGTATTTATCGTGGTACATGCACTTTAAATAGAACTTAATGCAAACTTTATCAACTAGTGAATAAAATGTGGTATAAATCCAAATTTAAAAAATAATTTACTTTTTTTCCCTTAAACTAATATTCAACATTAGCCAAGCAAAATTTTTACCATCATACAAATAGATTAATGTTGCTGATCCATATTTATTACCTACTTACATAATAAAAAATATACTTACATAATAAAAAATATACTTACGATACATAGAATTACCATCACCATTTCATTAATACATCATAAATTTAGTTAAAAAGATCATAAATTTCAAGTAATAATAAATGGTCTATACACTATTTTTATTTTTACCGTGTTTACATGAAACATTTTCTACATCTGTATTTCAGATAACGTGTATAGGATCCAAAAATCGTAGACATGGACTATAATACTAGTTCCATATCAAAATTGCAGAGTATTCAAAATAAAATGTAGAGATACTTACACATCCGATAAAAAAATAGAGTTAATCAACAATGCAGTCATTGGAACTTATCGCACGATCTATATCCGATTATAATTAAAACGCAGGAAAGTGGAGGAACATAATTTTGGACACCGGAGTGAAGTATTGGGTTACCGCCCCCATCAATCCCTAACGGTGTGGTCCTCTCCTTCCGCACTCGCATTTCGTACTTTTTAAATAAAAATGTTATTAACCTCAAGAGGACACATGGAAGAGGTAAATATCCACGTTCCTCTTCACCCAAGGAGGAACTCGACAAGTTTCGATAAATTAATGACCATGTCCCTCATGTCATTTTTACTTTAAAAAGTTTAGATGCCTTTTACTCCAACATATATATTTATAGATACTAATGTTCTCCTTAACGAAATCCAATATATATCTATGCAGTCCGTTATATTATATATAATAATGTTTTTCACTACTTTATGTATATAAAAAAATTTCCTTAATCCAATAAATAAATATATATATATATGTTTTCCTTAACATCCATGGAATATATCCATACACTATATAATCATGTTTCAACTTAATTAACTCAGCGTTTGTCTCTAAGTTCTATGGCATTCCCTTATATATTCTTTAGTGTTTAATTATATGTATAGGGATATTAACAATTGTTTAATTTAACTAAACTATGCGATGGTTCCATTTATATGTATAATGTATGCTCGACATAGATAATATCTAATAATTGTAGATCTCACTCACAAATAAAGTATGTATGGAGTTTATGAGCAGGTAAATTACCATTAACAAATAGATTACCATCATACAAATAGATTAATGTTGCTAAACAATCCATATTTATTACCTACTTAACATAATAAAAAATATACTTACAATACATAAAAATACCATCACCATTTCATTAATACATCATAAATTTCAAGTAATAATAAATGGTCTATACACTATTTTTATTTTTACCGTGTTTACATGAAAATTTCCATTCTAATTATTTTCCTTTCCTTTATTTAAATGAATGGAGCGAGTTTATTATTATTTCTAATCGAGTAATCGAGTTTTATTATTGTGTTGAAACATAATCGAGTAAATTTTTAATTCTTTATTATGTTGAAACGCAATCCATATAAGTAGGAATATAAGGAGGTATATAATTATTTTGTTCACTTGATCTCCGTTCAAAATTTAAAAGAATACTAGGCAATCGAAGATTCTTTCTAAATTTAAAAGCTTTAGCTAGTTGTGTTGTGAGAATTAGCTAGTTCTTTCTAAATTTTAAATTTAAAAGCTTTAGCTAGTTCTTTCTAAATTTTAAATTTAAAAGCTTTAGCTAGTTTATTATTATTTCTATGATTGTGTTGAAACATAATCGAGTAAATTTTTAAGTCTTTATTATGTTGAAACGCAATCCATATAAGTAGGAATATGTGTTTATTTTCCTTTCTTTTAATTAATGGAGTGAGTTTATTATTACTTCTATGATTATGTTGACACATAATCGAGTTTTACTTCTTTATTATGTTGAAACGCAATCCGCAATTCATATAAGTAGGAATATGTGTAAGGGATGAAAAAATACTATTATGTGTTCATTTAATAAATTTTGTGGGCAAGTATATAATTATTTTGTTCACTTGATCTAAAATTGGTGGTATAAGAAAATTAGGTAATGGAAGATTTTTTTTAAATTTAAAAGAAAATTGGATAATTGAAGATTTTAAATTTAAATGCTTTAGCTAGTTGTGTTGCGAGAATTGTATCTTAATGTTGGATGACTTGACCAAGACCAAAAAGAATTGGTTAAGGTCAAATATATGTAATTTGTGTAAGGTTGAGGTTGAATATATCAATCATATTTTTTGTCTTGTTTTTTTAGCAAACTAATATGGTAAGTGGTGTTGGAATTGCTTCACATCACCTTGAATTGGGGAATTTTCTCTTTATGGACAATCTGAAGCAATGGACTCAAAATGTTTTCAATTATAAATTTATTCTTGTCTTTGAAATATGGAAGACAAGAAATAAGGCTTTATTTGAGGATCAAAATCCTAATGTTTTAATCAACAACTCAAGAGCCTTGGCTATGTAAAATGATTATGTATCGAAGGTTATTCCTAAAAGGCCTATAATTGTTGGATCTCCTCTTGTTCCATCCTTTGTTGCAGCTTTTTTTGACAGTGTTGCATCTAATAATGAATGTGGTGCTTGTATGTATTTGGTTCTAGGCGAGGTTCATACTTTTAATATATGTCTTGGTTTTGGGAGCGATTCTAAAACTAGAGCCGAGCTCTTGGCTCTTTAGGGACTGTTTTCTTTGCCTCCAAAACTAGATCCCTCTTTTATATATGTATATATTGGTGATTCAAAGGTGATCCTCAATTGGGCTAACATGAGATCACATCTTTAGATCCTCTCTCTTGAGCATTGGTGTGATACAACTTTGTCTTTGTTGAATCCTTTAGCTACTGCAACATTAATCATGTTTATAGAGAGTTTAATGATATAGTTGATGAACTCTCCAAAAGAGTTGTAGGAGCTCCTGAAAGATTTTATTTTTTAAGGAGTATTTTGAGAATAAGTTAGTTAATGTTGACTCTTCTCATGTATTTTCTTTGTTAGTTAATGTTGACTCTTCTCATGTATTTTCTTTGTAGGATGTTAGATGCAGCCTCTTTTGTTGGTTGTTGTTATTGGAGATAGTTTTTGGCACTATAACTTCTCTATTTTGATTCCTCTTTTATTTTGCTAAGCTTAGCCTATGTTGATATATTTTGTTGAAATGTTGTTTTTATCTCATGTATTGAACTAAGTTCACTTTGATTCTATCTAATATGAAGGAACTATTTTTTCTGCTTGAAAAACAACTAACTTTTTTCATAAAATTATATATTAAGTTACTAATTAATATTATTTATACATTTTTTATTTTTTATTATGTTAAATGGAAAATTTTCAATCTAATTATTTTTAATTAATGATGTTGGTTTATAAATAATTTAGTATTATAGTTAGTTAACTCAAAAAGATGAGGATTGATTTTTTTTATATGTAAGTTAAATATGTGTGTGTATATATGTATGTATATAAAAGATTAATTATATTGTATACACCTAAATAATATCATTTATATATAATTCGAAGAAAAAAATATATTTATATATTGATGTTAAAATCAAATAAAACTAAAAATTTACATGGTATTTCCAAACAATAATCGAATGTGATAAATTAAATATTTAACAAATTTACATACACATAAATAAACAAATTAAAAATGAGTTACTTTTTTATTTTTTAATATCTTGATCTTGTATGGTGAAAGAGAATAAGTTTATAAACCAAAATTTATAAAATTATTTAATGTTTCCAAATAATATAATTGAGTTGATGTATTTTTTAAGGACCATTAACTATATAATGTAATATAGTTAACAAATTTATGAACATATTCATAATAAACTACTCTTCAAACTAAAATTGGGGTAAGATCTTATTGATGATTATGAAATGTGTTAGCATCTATATTGTGTTATGTAAAACTAGGTCAAGACAAACTAAAATTGGTTATGAATGTTAGAGTAAGATCCTATTTTCATTATGAAATGTGATGGCGTCTATATGTGCCATCTAAAACTACACAAAGATGTTGTCTTCATGTCCATAATGTTTCTGCTAGTGAATATGCTTTGTTGTATTTAAATCCTCTTTTTATATCCAAAAGGGGTCTAATTTTTATTAGTCTTCATCACCCAAAATTAGAGTTGAAATAGTTGCATGATGGATAAGCTTTTGAATGCATAGTTTCCTAGTATTTATATTAACTAGATTTTAGTGCTGAATAAGCTATCAAGGAGGGACTGGAGTAAAAAATATGAATTGAAACCAAAATTTTTAACAATAACCTTTAAGATTTACACTTATTTTCTTAAGATATAAGAAGTCGATCCCTTATAAGTAAATTTCAATGGAGCATGTCCATTTGAACAAATTTTCCAATGTTGCTGCAACCTTTAACTCATAATATCAATCTCTAAATTTGTCTAGTTGTAGCTTGTTAAGGAATTCATGGCTACCCTATTAGCTTCCTTATATATCTATCAATATTTCACTATCTCCAAAATATAATCTCACCAATTTGACTCAGTTGACCTCCCTAGATCTTTCTAAAAATAATCTCACCAATAGCAACCCTATGTCCCTTCCCAATTTGACTCGGTTGACCTCCCTAGATCTTTCTAGAAAAAACTCACATGTAGCATCCCTATATCCCTTTCCAATTTGACTCGATTGAACTCCCTAGATCTTTCTAGAAACAAGCTCGCCAGTAGCATCCCTGTAGCCCTTGCCAGATTGAATCAATTGTCCTCCCTATATCTTTCTGAAAACAAGCTCACCAATAACATCCCTATAGCCCTTTCCAATTTGACTCGGTTGACCTCCCTAGATCTTTCTGATAATAATATCACCAGTAGCATCCTTGTAGCCCTTGCCAATTTGACTCAATTGACCTTCCTAGATATTTCTAGAAACAAGCTCACCGGTAGCATCCCTGTAGCCCTTGCCAGATTGACTTGGTTTTCCTCCCTATATCTTTATGAAAATGAGCTCACCAGTAGCGTCCCTATAGCACTTGCCAATATGACTCAGTTGACCTCCCTAGATCTTTCTGATAACAAGCTCATCAATAGCATCCCTGAAGGTATTACCAACTAAGGAAGCTTACACTTCTTTCACTCTCAAACAACAACCTTATAAGCTCAATTCTGAGAGCCATAAGAAAGCTTCATTCATTATATTGGTTATATTTGGACTTGAACAAATTAACTGGATGTATCCCACATAGCATAGGTCATCTAAAGGATCTCTATGAACTAAACATATATAACAATAACTTTTCTGGTAGCATTCCTAATAGTATTAATGGTTTGGTTTCACTTAAATACCTAGATCTATCAAAAAACAACTTTGAGGGGTTGATTCCTGATGGCATTGGAAATTGTATTTATTTGAAAATGGTCTCTGCTCATTCTATTAACTTCTCTGGAAAATTGGCAACATCTTTAGCCCATTGTCCCCAACTTATGCTACTGGATTTAGGGAAAAACGGATTGACAGGGGAGCTTCCTCAGCACCTCTCATTTTTTCAAAACTTGAGAGTTTTAATCCTTGGTTATAATAATTTGCATGGTTATATTCCTCAACACATCACAAATATCACCACATTGCAGGTGTTGAATTTATCCAACAACAAATTTAGTGGAAGAATACCAATTCATCTTGAAAGACTCTCCGGATTTGAAGCTGCACCAAATAATGGAGAATTAGTTTTTGATGAAATAGAAATTGAGATGAAAATACATGTGTATACTTTGTCATATTTGTGGGATGGAAATATTATACTTGATTTGTCTTGCAATAATCTTATAGGGGAAATCCCTACAAGCATAGGAAGTATGAGCCACTTGCGGTTGTTGAATTTATCTTCAAATCAATTGGAAGGGAAATACCTGCATCTCTTGGTGGATATCTACTTTGGAGCAGCTGGACTTAGCGAATAATAATTTGAGTGCATCGATTCCTGAAGATCTCTCTAAACTATATGGGTTGAGCATTCTGGATGTTACATCAAACAACCTCTGCAATCGAATCCCAATAGGGACACAGTTTTCCACTTTCAATGCAACTTCATTTCAAAAGAATAAGTGCTTGCGAGGTTTTCCTTTAGATTCATGCAATGAAAATGAAAGACCATCTACAAAAGGCATTGATAGTACTAGTATGGGTAGTAATGTAAGAGTGGGATGGCTACGTTGCGTGGATGAAAAAATGTCATTAATAGCATTGGGAATGGGAACAGGAATTGGATTTGGGGGAGCCATTGTTGTCTTTATGTTATGGGAAAGAGCTAAAAATTGGGTGGTGCCACCAAACATACCAAAACCTTTTTGTGGGGTATATCAATTCCCTACATAGTTATAGCTCCCTAGGCCCAAAAGTTCCACCCATTATGTCAAAAAATAATGTTTGTAATGAATAAAGAAATTTTATTATCTCCTCAACAGCAAAATCTATGATCATTAATAAAATGGTGTTGGTAATTTTATATGTCTATATATACATCAATTTATTAAACTCATAATTTAAGTTATTCTATACAGTATTTTTGTTTTTATTTAAATATAACTTTTAATAAGTAAAAAGATACATCTTGTTATTTATAATGAACAAGTGTTACCAGGTGGCAATGTTACGGTAGTTGCTAATAACTATTGTTATAAAACATAAAGTAACAAATATGATACTTTTACCATAAAATTACTTAGCCATAAAATAACCAAATTTCATGTAATTATCAAACTTAAAATTTTATCAAAATTTAATCTATTATGTAAATTTGTGTTCAAATATTCTAATAAGACATCAAATAAAGACTCAAAACACATTTAAAATTTTAAAAAGTTCAAATATTCCACCAAGGTGTAAAATAAAAACTTGGAGCACACTATGAAACCATGCAAAGAATGCGACCTCCACTAAGGATTTGTTTTTGTTGAAGAGTGTAATCTCACACGTAGTTAAGCTAGTGAGCTAGATAACCCATGGTATTTACTCACCTATGGTATTCGCCCATAGTATTGTTGTTTTGTATTTTCTATTTAATCTGCTCTTAATAACGAGAAGGCAATCAACTACCCGTAGTGCTTTTGTTGCTTCATTCTATTCTTTCACATGATATCAGAGCTTACGGCCTGATCCTTCCATTGTTGGGGTAAGCCTTCTCACAGAGTGGAAAGCACTCTATGGAGCTATTGCCTACGGAGCTACAACATTCTATTGTTTTATTATTTTTTCAGATATGATATTTGGGTTGTCTCTAACCCTAAAAAAACGTGGAGCTCTATGACACCTATTGAATCTGTTTTTGAAG
>LPNX010606430.1:30051-65225 GCA_001517045.1 Pseudotsuga menziesii
GTTGTTGCCATATGTCTCATACAAGACAGTATAGACTATTCCCTATTTCATTACATTGTAGAAGTTGATACTCCAAAGACAGCATGGGATACACTAAAAGAAGTCTTCAGTGAGGAACCAATGGTAGAGGAAGATGACTTTGTAAGTCAGGTAGAGCACCAGGAATCCCACACTAAAGTGGAAGACAGTAAAGATGACTGTGTCTATGAGGAAGCCACTGATGATGCGATCCCAATAAAGGTTGTTGATCCAATTATGTTTGTTGATGACAGTGAAATCAAACCTGTCAATGTAGACATGTCCAGTGATGTGAGTAATAGTCTCTCTGAACAAGAGACAGTTGATAGCAGCATAGAAGCTACAATAGTTGTTAAGAATGAGCAACAATCACTTGACAACAACACCAAAGAAACAACAACATGTAGTCCACCCCAAAACTAGAAAACCAGAAGTTTGAGGGAGATCTATGAGCAGGCTCCTTATACTGATGAGCATCTACAGTATGCTTTGTTTTCTTCTGATCTCACAATTTTTGAAGAAGAAGTGAAGGATGCATAGTGGGTTCAAGCAATTGAAGAAGTCAATAATGAAGTAGCTGTCATTGATGAGCAACACCAAGATGTGAATGCTCTCCAAGAAAAGCTGAAATATATTCATTTTTTTTCTAACAAAAATTTTCAGTGTGTAGGTAAAGATGACAACTAGAAGAATCATGTTGAAACAGAAGATGAAGACTTGCACTATGTTCCAGAAGATGAAGAAGATCAACTACTTAGCATCAAGATCCAAAAGACAAAGAAAAAGAATTCCAAGTACACTTCAAGGAAGAAAGTCAAGCTGAAGTTTTTTGACTGAAAGGTAAGCCTAGCTAAGACATAGACTAGCAGGCATCTTTTGGCATAGGTAGTGCTGATGATGTACTACCAATTGAGATTAAGGGGGTGTGTTGAAGAGTGTAATCTCACCTGTAGTTAAGCTAGTGAGTTAGGTAACCCACGGTATTTACTCACCTATGGTATTCGCCCATAGTATTGTTGTTTTCTACTTCCTATTTAATCTACTTTTAATAATGAGAAGGCAATCAACTGCCCATAGTGCTTCTGTTGCTTCTTTCTATTCTTTCACAATTTTATCATCAAATCTGCAGGTAGTCATTCAAAAAAGCACCAAATAAAGGTCCCGATAATAAATATTTACACGTAATACTGCATTAAATGCAGAAAATAATAAACTATTTCAAAATAATGGCCTAAAATCATGAAACAATTGAAAATGAGGGTCGAAAACTTGAGAATCGCTCCAACCGCTTCTGGAAACTTCAATATAGTTTGCAATCACGGCCTAAAATTTCAAAATACGTCAAAATTTTGTGGTGTATTTTTTAAGTTGTTGAAGCATGTATGGAAGTCGGAAATTTGTTTTTGGATTATTTTTTAATTTGTAGGAGTGGTTGAATCAGTAAACAAGTAAAATAGCTGCAAAGCAGCTAGTCCCTGCCTTAGTATTATATTTTTTTTTGTTTTATTGTTTAAGTAATTAACATCAACATTTGATTATGACTTTGTTAATGATTATATGTAATCACTACTTTATTTATATAATTTTAATTGTTTATTTTGTGATGCTAAATAATTAGTAGATAATGTGCAATGGTTATGATGGACAACCATTATCTTTTGATAGACAATGTACTTATTTCAAGATTATTTTGTGTCATGATAATTTTAGTTCATATTTTTATAACAAAGTTAATTGATTGTATCACAATTTGTTAAGTAAATTCACTCATTCTTATAACTAAAAAAACTAATAAACAAAATAAATACTTTAAATAAATAATTTTTTCATAATTTGCAACATTTAAAAAAATAGATCTTGAAAACATGTAAGATTGACTTCATTTATTTAATTTTAAATGTCACTTTTTTTAATTATCCAATTTTATATTGCATTGTAAGTATTATTATTATAAATTTAAAAAATTAAAATTTCAAAAATTATTCATAAATAATATATCTACATAACATAGAAAAAAATTATTATTAACCAATATATTTCTTTATTCTTTAATTAAAATAATATATTTAGTAAAACAATTCATTAATTTATGTAATGTTAACTTAATTCTTTAATTAAAATAATATATTGAGTAAAACATGTAAGGTTAATTTCATTTTATTATGTAATATTGATTTCTTTTTTAAATTATTTAATTTTATATTATCTTATAAATATTATTATTATAAATTGTTTAAATAATATTTTAACAAAAAAATTGTTTTGAATGGTTTAAAATCACAATTTGTTGAGTAAACTTATTAATTTTTGTTAATAAAAAAAAAAATACAATATCATCTATTTACCATGTATTGCCTTTTTAGGTGATAATGAAAAAATGTTTATATTAAGTCTTGAGTAATTAAAAAAATTAATAAATAAGAAACTAATTTTAATATTAAAACATTATAAAAATTGTAAATTATATTTAACTTTAATATTATAACTCTATAAAAGTTAAAAGTATTTTTTTAAATCTTATGTTTACATCATTGTAAATAAAAAAAATTAAAACATGGAACTTTTAAATGAATATTAAATCTAAAATAATCAAATTAAATCAAATCTTGAGGAATTGAAGCATTTAAATCAAATCTTGAGGAATTTCTAGGAAATTGAAAGTGTAAGTAGAGGTGCCATAAATGAGCAATTTAAAACTAATTAATGATGCTTTGGTGTTTGTAAAATAATTAATATGTGTACCATTTTTTAACTATTTGGCAATTCTAGATTTTTTTTCAAATAAAATAATTTTAAAATAATTTTTTAAAAACTAGTTGTCACCTCCAACCAGGGTTATTTAGTCAAATCAAAACTTGCAACCAATCATAAAATAGTAATTTTTAATTTCAAAAACTAAAAAACATATTTTATTATTTTAAAAAATAAAATTAATAATTAATTTTAACAAAACATTATAAAGTAACTATAAAATTGTTAAAACTAATAAAAAGTCAATGTAGTTTTGACAACTTATTAATTGCTATAATCTCTGCCTTGGCAGAGACTAATAAAAGTTGAGAACATTATAATTAAAATGCAATAGTCATTGTATAATTTAAATGCAAAAGCTAATATAAGGAATTAAAAGTATTTTTCAAATAAAAGTAAATTTTAAATAATAATGTTTAATCTAATATTAAATTACTAAATTTTATTAATAATAAAAAATTAAAATAATTTAATATTTGTAATTAAAAATCAAAATCATTTAATTTTTATATAACTATTATAGAAAAATATATTTACTAATACCTCAATAATTTATTTTTTGCTTCTATATCACGCTACAGCGATTGGATTGACTACAATTAGAAAAAAATAGATGGTGGAATTATAATATTTTTCTTCATTGTTTAACCCTATTATGCATAATAAATAAAGTAGTGATGTGCGTGACTTGACTTTTCTTTTTATTCAACCATTTTCTCCACAAATCACACGAGATGACCACAGGATCAATCCAATATTGGTGGTATAAGAAAATTAGGCAAATATTGGATTGATCCTATGGTCACGCAAGATGATCACAGGATCAATCCAATATTGGTGGTATAAGAAAATTAGGCAATGGAAGATTTTTTATGAAGATTTTTTTATGAATTTAAATGTTTTAGTTAGTTGTGTTGTGAGAATGGTATCTTAATGTGGGATAACTTAACCAAAAGGAGTTGGTTAAGGTTAAATATATGTTGAAGTTGAAGTTGAATGTATCAATTACATTTTTTTGTTTTGTTTTTTTAGCAAACCAATATGGTAAGTGGTGTTAGAATTGCTTCACATCATCTTGAATTGGGGAATTTTCTCTTTGTGGACAATTTGAAGCACTACACTCAATATTATCTCAATTATAAATGTCTTTTTATCTTCGAAATATAGAAGACAAGAAATAAGGCTATATTCGAGGATCAAAATCCTAATGTTTTACCCGACAGCTCAAGAGCCTTGGCTATTTAAAATGATGATGTATCGGAGGTTATTCCTAAAAGGCCTAGAATTGTTGGATCTCCTCTTGTTCCATCCTTTGTTGCAGGTTTTTTCAACAATGTTGCTTGATAATGAATGTGGTGCTTGTATGTATTTGGTTCTAAGCGAGGTTCATACTTTTAAAGTATGGCTTGGTTTTGGGAGCGGTTCTAAAACCGGAGTCGAGCTCTTGGCTCTTTAGGGACTGTTTTCTTTGCCTCCAAAGTTGGTGTCCCTCTTATATATATATATTGGTGATTCAAAGGTGGTCATCAATTGGGCTAACAGGAGATCAAATCATTAGAAAAAATTTCAACTCAAAATGGGCCTCCTAAGAAAAATAATAAAATAATAGTTAAAATAATAAATTAATATTTATTAATTTTGGAGGAAGAAAAGAAAAAACTAGTTTTTTTAATCGTATTTTCAATATATCTCGCTGTGATGACATGATCGTCATGTTTTTTCAGGTATTTATTGTTTTTGGGGTAGAGGGGTTCGTCAAAAGTATGCCGAGTAGGTACTCGTTGGATGCGGAATTTAATTTCGCATCCACGGAATTCTCCCAATTGAAATTTGAGTAAAAACACAGGGAGATATGTCGAAAATACGAACACAAAAATAGGTTTTTTTTATGATTCCTATCCCCAAATTTATATAATTTTTTTTTTAAGACCTATACGGTATTTCAAATATAAATCAATTTCATTGGCTAACACATGATGACATGGAATTCGAATTATGGTTAAAAGGCCCATTTGAGTTGAAATTTCCTCTAATGCTTTAGATCCTCTCTCTTGAGCATTGGTGTGATAGACTTTATCTTTGTTGGATGTTTATAGAGAGTTTAATGATATAGCTAAGGAACTCTCCAAAAGAGCTGCAGGGAATCCTCAAAGGATTTTATTTTTAAAGAGTATTTTGAGAATAAGTTAGATAATGTTGACTCTTCTCATGTATTTTCTTTGTAGGATGTTAGATACAACCTTTTTTGTTGGTTGTGGTTATTGGAGATAGTTTTTTGCACTTTAACTTCTATGTTTTGATTCCTCTTGGATTTTGCTAAGCTTAGCTTATGCTGATATATTTTGTTGAAAGGTTATTTTTTATCTCATGTACTGAACTAAGTTCACTTTGGTTCTATCTAATATGAAGGAACTCTTTTTCTATTTGAAAAAAAAACTTAAAGCTTTTTCATAAAATTATATTTTAAGTTACTAATTAATATTATTTATACATTTTTATAATTTTTATTATATTAAATGAAAAATTTTCAATCTAATTATTTTTAATTAATGATGTTGATTTATAAATAATTTACAATATAAATTTATTATTATTTCTAATATTGTATCGAAGTATGATTCACTTCATAAAAATGATTTGATGAAATTATGTGATTATTGAAATCATGCTTACATTTTGACTAAGTGATAAGTACATAAAGAGTTACATATAGGTAACTTAATAAGTGATAAATACATAAAGAGTTATAGCTAGTTAACTCAAAAAGATGAAGATTGCTTTTTTTTAATATGTAAATTAAATATAAGTATATAAAGAGTTATATCTAGGTAACTCAATAAGTGATAAGTACATAAAGAATTATAGTTAGTTAACTCAAAAAGATGAAGATTGTTTTTTTCTATATGTAAATTAAATATGTGTGTATATGTATGTTTGCATATAAAATATTAGTTATATTTTATACACTTAAATAATATCATTTATATATAATTTGGAAAAAAAACATATTTATTTATTGATATTCAAATTAAATAAACAAAAATAATAATAATTTACATGGTATTTCCAAACAATAATCCAATTAGAAACATTAAATATTTTACAAATTTACATACTCATAAATAAACAAATTAAAAATGTGTTACTTTTTTTATATCTTGATTTTGTATGGCAAAAAAAAATAAGTTTATATACCAAATTATGTAAAATTATTTCATTTTTCAAAATAATATATTTGAGTTGATGTATTTTTTAAAGACCATTAACTATATAATGCAATATAGTTAACAAATTTAAGAACATATATATTCATAATAAACTACTCTTCAATGTAGAGGTGAAGACAAACTAAAATTGGTTATGAATGTTAGGGTTAAGATCATATTATCATTATGAAATGTGATGGCATCTATATTGTGTTATGTAAAACTAGGCAAAGACAAACTAAAAGTGGATATGCATGTTAGGGTAAGATTCTATTGTCATTATGAAATGTGATGGCATTTATATTGTGTTATGTAAAACTAGATAAAGATGTTGTCTTCATGTCCATAATGTTTATGCTAGCAAATATGCTTTGTTGTACTTAATTTTTTTTTTTAATCTGAAAGGGGTCTAATTTTTATTAGTCTTCATCACCCAAAATTAAAGTTGAACTAGTTGCATGATGGATAAACTTTTGAATGCTTAATTTCCTAGTACTTATATTAACTAGATTTTAGTGATGAATAAGCTAGCAAGGTGGGACTAGAGTAAAAAAATGAATTTAAGCCGCAATTTTTAACAATAATATTTAAGATTTACACTTTTTTCCTTAAGATATAGGAAGTGGATCCCTTAGAAGTAAGTTTCAACGGGGCATGTCCTTTTGAACAAATTTTCCAATGTTGCAGCAAACTTTAACTCATAATATCCATCTCTCAATTTGTTTAGTTGTAGCTTGTTAAGGAATTCATGGCTACTTTATTAGCTTCCTTAAATATCTATCAATCTTTCACTCTCTCCAAAATATAAAATGCACAGTTATTCTTCAAATCTTCTATTTTCTTCCTATATCATGGATGAGGTATTTACCAAGCCACTAGGACTTATCATTTCTATATTTCCTAGGAATAATGGAGCAATAGGATCACTATGTGGATTGTACCCTTCTTTGAGACTAAGAAGCCTATGGGCCTTTCCTTTTGTTATGTAACATCTCCTTACTATGCGACTGTAAAATAAGAAGTGTAAGTAAAAGACATTGTAAATACTGATTCTAACTTCATCAAATTGTGAATGAAATTGATACGGTTAGGAGGATGAAAGCTTTGCACGACTAAAACGACGATTGGGGATGAATCCACTAGGAGGAAAGGTAAAAGGTGAGGGAATCCTTGAGAATCTAATAAAGATAACTAGTGTCATCATGGTTTCGATGAGGATGGAAGTTACAATCCTCACCTTAGGAATTACATACATGTTTAGTAAATGCACAGTCATCAACTCCATACATGCTTAAATTTGTGATCTTCACTTATTAACATAGATAAGTTGATTCCTTTTTATTGCAAAAACTATGAACGTAAGTACTTGAGCATAAAGAGTTCATCGAAAAGATGTAACTGACGAGTGGCATAAACCCTACCCTAGGAATCCAAGAGTATCTTTGAGGAGTGAAACTAGTTTTTATTATATATGCAAAGAAATTATATAAATCTATTATGAGAAAGAAAACCTCCATGAGGAGGTCACTCCCACCTCATAATAATCAAGGTAATTGAAGGTAAAGCAAAGGTTACCTATATGAATAATATGTATTCATATATTTAATTGATTTTAAGGAACAAATAAAACCCTTTATATATATATATATCCAAAGCCAAAATAATTACTAAAATAGTTTTAAGAGGAAGTGGCAACGTGAAGGATGAATACTACATGAGCTTTAGGTTTTATCTTTTGAGAAAAAACGTGGAAATTGTTTCGCCATTTGTCTTTTAGGAAATTTTTAAATTTTTTATTTATGTAAGTTGTGTTCTCCTTAGTGTGGGTGGGAGACTCTAATCTGAACGAAACCTTGGATTATTAAAAGCGAGATGAATGGTTGTGTGTTGATAAAATATTATTAGCGTTTGAGTGGTATGTATACCTGCGATCTGAATGGTTGTGTGTTGATTTGAAGTATCAGCATTTGAGTGGTATGTATACCTACGATCTGAATGGAAACTTTGATTTTAAATCCGATCTGATTTATTGTTTTTTGATTTAAAGTTAATGATTTATTATGCCTCCAATCTGATCTTGAGTAATGTTTATGCTGAACACGATTTGGATCTGATCTGGACTAGTGTCTATGCTGAATATGATTTGGATATAATCTAGAGTAATGTTTATGCTGAATACAATTTGGATCTGATCTAGACTAATGTATATGATGAATACGATTTGGATATGATTTTGAGTAATGTTTATGCTCAAAACGATTTGGATATCATCTATACTAATGTCTATGCCGAATAGGATTTGGATATGATCTACTATTCTGATCTGCTCTAGAGTAATGTCTATTCTGAATCTGATTTGGATCTGATCTAGAGTAATGTCTATTATTATTATTCTGAATGTGATTTGGATTCAATCTAGAGTAATGTCAATTATTATTTTGAATGCGTTTTTTTAAAGATCCATAACTGATAAACTTATTAGATTGTTGATTGTGTTTTTAGATTCATAGCTATTGAAATTCTTTGACTGTGTTTTTTATCCATAGTTATTGGATTGTTTTGAGTGCTTTTTTAGATCCATTGCTAAGACGTTTATTGGATTACTTGACTGCATTTTTTAGACCCAGAACTGATACGCTTATTTCTTTGATTGTGTTTTTTGCCATATCTGGCATGCGTCATTCTCATGTGTTAGGTCAGATATGTAGTTGTTTCATACATATCTTCATTTGGATGCGTGTTGATATGGAAATATGGATAAATATTAGATCTTATACCTTTGTTTTGTACAGTTCGATCTTCCCCCATTTTCTCGTGGTCAAAGTCTGTATGCGTTGGGAAACAAGCATCTTGTGCTTTGAAACTATTCATTGTGTGGTGAAAGATTTGTCCTCACAAAGCTTGTATATAGGTTATCTTGATTTGAGGTATGGAAGCGTGGGCATTCTTTTTGTAGTCGTAATATAGAATTCCATATTTAAGTGTAACAAACATTGGGATTCTTTCATTTGTTTATATTTTAGTTACCTTGCAAAATGTAGGGCGACTCCCTTGAAATTGTGCTTATGCACTGTTTGTGACTGTCCATCTTATTATTGTAATAATTATATTGTATGACGGATTTAATTTTACATTGTGGGTAAGGGTGTTTTCCTCTCCATGGTTGGGAAATGGGTTTTGCTTTGTATTGGGATGGTAGCATAAATGTTGAAAATTATTGGTTGATTGAAGTTGACTATTGACCTAGTTTACCTATTAACTGAGTCTAATTGTCATGTAAAAACCTAGGTTGTTCATTGATGGAGAACCCCATTCATTATGTTTAAGAACCAAGTCAATTAGGTTGAGTATTTAAACTGTGGTACTACCAATAATGGAAGACACTCCTCAAGAATAGAATCTCTAGAAGGATTCACTCTTTGCTACGTAGCGAGAATGGAATTGGGTTTGGTTGGAGATACTATTGATTATGTGTATGCTTTATTTTATTAAAAATAAGGAAGGGTCTGGATATGACAGTTCAACCCTTGAATGTTAGTAATTATGTGATCTAAGGTCACCCAAGCAAGACATATTGATACTTGAACGGTTTGATTTAACTAGTGTATTATGGACCTGATGTTTGTTAAACAATTGAATGGTTAATTAAATAAATAAAAAAAGAGCCTCGTTGAAAATCAAACTCTTTGCCTTAGGGTGAGCTTACGACTCAGTTTATTTTGATAACACTTGTGAGTGATTGTCTGATATCCCTACCTTAGTGGATTTGTCGCCGAGCTCGAGAGGTTTCTCTAGGCGGAAGAACCTATGTTGATAGAGCCAATGGTTGGGTGGAAAGTCATAGGCAAGATTTTAGTCGAACAAGTTGTTTTCACATTAGAGTGGTATCCATAATAGATAAACTTGATTATGTTAATGTTTTATCATGTTATTATGTGGCTTACACTGCCAGATAAATACTTTGATTTATGATGATATTATGTACATTGAATTAACTTTACTTGTAAGGTGGTGGCTACATAGGATGTGTTCCAATGATGGAAAGGAATTAGACTAACCATCGGATGACAAGTAGAGTGGAATCAGTTTGTATATATACATATTTTATAAATTAGTTTTTTATCATCTAAGTAATCTAACCATGTTATTTTCTCTTTAGCTGACTCGGGAGGCTCAAACCTCACCTTCGACGATTGCGCCTAGGAGATCAAGTACGAATATGGTATCTTGATATGGAATGTGTTAACTGTAACTAAAGGACATGGTTAATATATAATTGGCATTTCATCTAAAGGATCGCCATGTGACTAATATAATGATTTTGTCTTATTTTAGTACTGAGTGATATTGCTTATGTGAGTTAGCACTTGTGTGATTATGTTTTGAAGGCTCTTAATCTTTATAATAGAAGATTTTTTTTTATACTATGCACCCCAAGATCGGCTCGAATTTTTGGGTATGTTACGTATGGTATCAAATACCACGTTACACCACTTGGACCTATATGGGATGAACATAGAGTTACGAAGAATTGAGTTGTTACAGATAAAAGGAAATGATAGGATAAATATCAAGGAAGACTTAGCTCCTGCGTGTCGAGACAATTATATTCTTATGGTGAATGGTAAGTATATATATATATATATACTTTACTTCCTGAAATGAAAACGGTTGACTGTGGAATTTGACCAAATCGCTGATTCAAACTCTTTACTTTGATTCTGTCTTAATTCTAAATGAAATCGCTACAATATGGTTTCAACAAGATTCTTGAAGTTGTAAGTCAAACCGATGCACTCTACAATCATGCAGGGTTGGAGTGAGCCTGTGATGAAGTAATTATTTGTGTGAACTATGTTGTCGACTCCTATTGATTCACATCATACTCCTTGTCTTTGAAATAAATAAATTATTTGAGAGTTATTGTTTAGTACATCTTAACAAGATTGTGGGCCTAATGATTTCATTTTAGTGATACCCTACCAAAATTGTCAAACTACTCCGACTGAAGAAAACCTAACCTTGTCCTTCGCTTGCTTTAAATTACGCTAATTACTTACTCAGTAAACGGTCAATTCCCTATTTTTATTGATCGCATTTTGGAGTATGGCCTTGCCACTAAAGTGATTAGGTAGCGTAAAGATAAGACCCTATATTTAATTCAATTATGTTGACACCTGATAGGTTGGATCAACTACCTCCTTCTTAAGAAGTATCTTATGTAATTCGAGATAATATTTTATTGAAGATTACCTTGTTATTAAAAGATGTGATAAATCATTAATCACTTTTATGGCAGTGTACTTCTTTTAATGAAGGAATTATATATATGTGTGTGCGTGGTGAAATCATAGACTCAAATAATACACTCTCGAATATCGAGTATTTCATAGTAAGGTTGTGAAGCATTTTGTAAGATTGTGAATACCTTTCGAGTATAAATTGCTGAACTATTGAAATTGATTATTGAATATAATTATGAAATGAATGTGACATTATGAAGAAAAGTTTTATGAGACGTTGTAAATGGAAGGTCACAACTTCAAATCCCTTCTAAAAGGTCGAGATATGCTTGGGGAAATATGCACCCTATTTGGAATCTTAAAATAATCGTTGACATGTTTATTTTCTTATGTGTAGAAATAAGAAATCATCAATACAAGAAAATAAGTACGCATTGGAAAATGTTTGTTTTCATCATGCTATAGACATTGCATAATATGGCAATAAGGAAATGAATACATTAAGATGTTAATAGCAATGTAAACTGGCATACCTATGCAAGAATTTTTTTCTCATATGCATAATGTTGAGAAAAATGCAAGTCATTGTATAACATGTTGAGACGATGCTAGAAGAATTTGATGCATAGAGAGTTTATCTATGGTATTTACGATGTCTAAAGAAGGGGAATGATTTAGTTGAGCTAATATTAGCCTTGATAAAATTAATATGCCTTCAAGCTTATGAAAAAAATAAAGTAGGAGTTAGGCTTAGTGTACTGAAGGAGCAATCTCAATAATGGATATATGGAGGTAAAAGTTATGTGATTGATTACCCAGGCATACAAAGTAAACGATAACATAGATAGATAATCATCGTTCATAATTGAAAGTTGATTGAAAATATTTTATCAGTGGGAAATATTTACATGAAATATTGATGCTATACGATTTGATGAGATGATAATGTGACTAACTATTTATGGATAATTACAGGAATCGAGACTTGGTAATGGAAATAATACAAAGAGCCATGATGGGAACCAGTGGTCCCACGACTGCAAGCAATCAAATAACATGAGAGATATTGGTACATATAAAGTTGGCTTCTATGAGATGTTAAAACGAAGAGGTTAAAGGAGGTACATTGTTATATAGGAGGTACATATTTGTACAAGAGGTACATGTTTTTCCCTTGGCCAACTAGGCACCAGTATGCATCCTATGGGGATGCCCAGTTGTAAGTCGTCTGGTTAGACTTTTTTCTGCACACATTCACTCCATAAGAGGACTGTCACGAGAGTAGGGGCTCCGTGAAGAACCTCTAGGTATTACGGTGTCCGAGAAAGGAAGCGTTTGAGCTTGGTGAAGCACCCTGAATAGCACAGGTAGGAGATACACCCAAAGAAGGGTATCATCCTCGTGTTGGGTAGCTTGGATTAGTACTCAGAGTAATATTAGCACTGGGATCATTTGCTTGGATGGAGGACATCCAAGAGAAAACAAAAAGGCGCTTACAAAAAATAATACTTGTAAAAGGTATATGCATTGTAAGTAAATTCGTTCCTATAAGGTAACATGCTTACTTATCAGTGAATAGGATAAACAAGAGTATTGGAACCATTGTGAATCATGAAATTTAATAATGTTGGATTTTGGATTTATGCATATGTTGTTGATGATGATATTGGTAGACATGAATATGTATGCTTTATACTATGGGTTGGTGACCTAAAAACACTTGATGAAATCCTATTATTCTAAAGGATTAAGGTATGCGTGGCAAGTCGATAATGGACTAAAAATATTGTCACCTGAAGAATTCCAATGAAGAGTGAAACTTCGAAAAGGTAAAGAAAGAGAAACAAAGTCGGAAGATGTCACAAAGGATGCGAACCTATAGAGGGAATTAAGGAAAAGCTTTAAAGAACGTGAAACACCAAGGACGGTGTTAATTCCAAGGGAGAAAGGATATAACATCCCCTTACTATGCGATTGGAAAATGTGAAGTGTAAGTAAAAGACGCTGTAAGTATTGATTCTAACTTCATCAAACTGTGGATGAAATTGATAGGTTTAGGAGGTTGAAAGCTTTGCATGACTAAAACGATTATTGGGGATGAATCCACTAGGGGGAAAGGTAAAAGGTCAGGGAAGCCTTGAGAATCAAATAAAGATAACTAGTGTCATCATGGTTTCAATGAGGATGGTAGTTACAATCCTCACCTTAAGACTTAGAGACATGTTTAGTAAATGCACACTTGTCAACTCCATACATGCTTAAATTTGTGATATTCACTTATTAACATAAATAAGTTGATTCCTTTTTATTGCAAAACTATGAACTTAAGTACTCGAGGGTAAAGAGTTCATTGAAAGGATGTAACTAATGAGTGGCATAAAGCCTGCCCTAGGAATCCAAGAGTAACTTTGAGGAGTGGAATTGGTTTATATTATATATCCAAAGAAATTATATAAATATGTTATGAGAAATAAAACCGCCAAGAGGAGGATGTCACTCCCACCTCATAATAATCATGGTAATTGAAGGTAAAGCAAAGGTTACCTATATGAATAACATGTATAGATATATTTAATTGATGTTAAAGAAAACATTTTATGTATATAATGTAGTGCAAAACTTTTATATATATATATATATATATATATATATATATATAATCCAAATCCAAAAATAATTACTAAAATATTCTTAAGAGGAAGTGGCCTCGTGAAGGATGACTACTACATGAGCTTTAGGCGTTATCTTTTGAGAAAAATGTGGAAACCGTTTCACCATTTGTCTTTTAGGAAATCTTTAATTTTTTCTTTATATAGGTTGTGTTCTCCTTAGTCTAGGGGGAGTCTCAGATCTGAATGAAAGCTTGGATTGTTAAATGCGATCTGAATGGCTGCATGTTGATAAAAGATTATCATCGTTTGAGTGGTATGTATACCTACGATCTGAATGGATGTGTGTTGATTTGAAGTATCATTGTTTGAGTGGTATGTATTCCTGCGATATGAATGGAACTTTGATTTTAAATCTGATCGAATTTACTGCATTTTTAAATGATTTATTATGCATGCGATCTGATTTAGAGTAATTTTTATGCTGAATAAAATTTGGATCTGATCTAGACTAATGTCTATGTTGAATATGATTTGGATATGATCGAGAGTAATGTTTATGTTGAATATGATTTGGATATGATCTAAACTAATGTATATGCTGAATACGGTTTGGATATGATCTGAACTAATGTATATGCTGAATACGACTTAGATCTGATCTACTATTCTCAATGTGATTTGGATCTGATCTAGAGTAATGTCTATTCTGAATCCGATTTGGATCTGATCTAGAGTAATGTCTATTTTGAATGCCATTTGGATATGATCTAGAGTAATGTATATTTTGAATGTGATTTGGATATGATCTAGAGTAATGTCTAGTATTATTATTCTGAATGCGATTTGGATTTGATCTGGAGTAATGTCTATTATTGCACCGAGAGGCGCTCTATAGCCCAGTATGGGGGAGATCTTGTAACATTACTTAACGTTATGTAACGTTACATAACATTACGTAACGTTATGTCGGCTATAAATAATATTCCAGATTATGAGGGAGATGTTGTAACTTTATGTCGGCTATAGATGTTGTAACCAACTATGTAAATATAAATTTAATATAAAATCCATTTATTGGTTTTGTAAGCTATTAAGTAAATATTATAAATAAAAATTTTAATTATCTAAAAAGCTCCTTCTCCGGGGATGATGGATTGAATCTGGTGGACGAACAATACAATTGCAGATGATGATCCTTTGGAACATCATACAACACATCCAGGACAAGAGGATATACGCTCATCACCTTTCCTACACCCTTTGACAGGTGCGCTGGAAAACGACCCATCCCCAAATTGTAATTGACTATGTTTTAAAATAAAATAAAAATGTTGAATATTGAAAAGAGTGACTCATCCCAGTTGTAATTATTGACCGTGTTTTAAAATGAAGGTCTAACTCGAATAATATATCATATATCAATATATATTGCAACTAGCCCAAGGAGATGTATACCATGTTTCCACAAATCGCAACAACATTTGAGAAATGATGACAAATACAAAATATACCAAGATTATAAAGAGATACTGATTAACAACCGAGTTAAGGAAGATTTTGATATCTTACTGTTTTGAAAGTTAATACCAAGATATAGAGATCACCCATAAATCCCATCCTTTACCCATATGATACCCTTCCAACTTCTTGATATGTGTGGAAGCCAATTGCAATTGAGAATGCACATGATGCATTTATATGAACATTTATTTCAGTATATATTACAACCAACGCAAGGAGATGTCAAGAACATTTCCACAAATAGCAACAGCACCTGTAGATTTGGAGGAAGTCTACAGGTTAGAATGAGAAACGTCGTTAATTAAGTTTGAAATATCCTGGGCGACTTGATGAGGAGAACGACCCATACAAGTCATGTAGTATTTTGGAACCAGGTTCGAATCCCATAGAACACACAATGAGAGACATAACCAATCGACATTCACAAAGAATTTCACATATTTCATACACAAAACACACAGGTCGTCTAGTCTGCTAGAACCAGGTTCGAATCCCATAAAACATACAAGTAGGAAACCAAACAGATTGAGATTGCATGTCACCCACAATGGCAGGGATTTCTCTTGGTGAGAAAAACTTTATATGGGGCGGAATTGCTTAAGATGTCGGCTCAGATGGTCGTGGCCAGCAACATTTCCGATCATTTTCAATCGAAACAACGAGGTTGAAGTGTAGGGTATTTTTTACAACGACTTCATTATTTTTTACCACTCCTAGATCTTGATGACACAGGTTGAGAAGAACAATTTGTAGAATAATGAAATCTATGTTTAAAATGGAATCGTCTCTCAGTATGATATTTACATTATCAAGGGGAAGTTATGATACTACCTTGGAGCGACTTGATATTGCATTCCAGATAACACGATTTGTATTTTTGTTAGTATGAAACTATAAAATTATTATTATTTTGTTGAACATAGGTTTGACTCTTACATCAATAGATATTGATAGCTACAACCGTTATAGAAATTCCGTCAAATGAATTAAAAAATAAGCAAGATACTAAACAAATAGTGACCATTGAATTATAGCCATGGGAATAGATGAGATATTGATATTAATTATATTGCTAAAAGGTAAAGTATTATTGGTCAAGAAATGAGAGATAAATATTAATTATATTAGTAAAAATGAAGTATTATTGGTATTGCAAAAGATTCTAGGCATTGCAAAAGATTTTAAGTCATAATGACTTATGGGAAGGAACATTTTAACATCAATTATATTGATGGACTTTTTCTTATTACATGAATTTTAAATAAAACATTGTAAATCATTGATAACTTCTTCTCAGGTATTCTACTCAAGGAGGTTTACACTTCCAGATATTTGATCCTTTTTCGGCGCTTGGTAGAGCCTAGAATTTGGATCTACACTAATTATTTTGAATATATTTTTTTAGATCCATATATAATAAACTTATTGGATTGTTTACTATGTTTTTAGATCATAGTTATTGAAATTCTTAGACTGTGTTTTTTATCCATAGTTATTGGATTGCTTTGACTGTGTTTTTATATCCATTGTTGATACATTTATTGGATTACTTGACAGCATTTTTAAACCCAAACATATACGATTATTGCTTTGATTGTGCTTTTTAACATATCTGACATGCGTCATTCTCACACGTTAGGTCGGATCTGTAATTGTTTCATACAGATCTTCATTTGGGTGGGTTTTGCTATGGAAATATGGACAAATATTGGATCTTATACCTTTGTTTTGTGCAGTTCGATCTTCCCCCATTTGCTCATGGCCAGAGTTAGTATGATCTTGACAGTGCTTGTACATAGGTTATCTTTATTTTGAGGAATGGAAGCGTGGGCATGCTTTTTGTAGTCATAATATAGAATTCCATATTTGGGATTTGGATATGATTTATAATCTCTATTCTGAATGCGATTTGGATCTGATATAGAGTAATGTCTATTATTATTATTATTCTGAATGTGATTTGGACTAAATCTAGAGTAATGTCTATTATTATTTTGAATGCGTTTTTTTTAAGATCCATAACTGATAAACTTATTAGATTGTTGACTGCGTTTTTAGATCCATAGCTATTGAAATTCTTTGACTGTGTTTTTGATCCATAGGTATTGGATTGCTTTGAGTGCTTTTTTAGATCCATTGCTGAGACGTTTATTGGATTACTTGACTGCATTTTTTACACCTAGAACTAATATGATTATTTCTTTGATTGTGTTTTTTTCCATATCTAACATGCGTCATTCTCATGCGTTAGGTCAGATATGTAGTTGTTTCATACATATCTTCATTTGGATGCGTGCTAATATGGAAATATGGATAAATATTAGATCTTATACCTTTGCTTTGTACAGTTCGATCTTCCCCCATTTTCTCATGGTCAAAGTCTGTATGCGTTGGGAAACAAGCATCTTGTGCTTTGAAACTATTCATTGTCTGGTGAAAGATTTGTCCTGGAAGTGCTTGTATATAGGTTATCTTTATTTGAGGTATGGAAGCATGGGCATTTTTTTTGTAGTCATAATATAGAATTCCGTATTTAAGTGTAACAAACATTGGGATTCTTTCATTTGTTTATATTTTAGTTACCTTGCAAAATGTAAGGCAACTCCCTTGAAATTATGCTTATGCACTGTTTGTGACTGTCCATCTCATTATTGTAATAATTATATTGTATGACCAATTTAATTTTACATTGTGGGTAAGGGTGTTTTCCTATGCATGGTTGGGAAATGGGTTTTCCTTTGTATTGGGATGGTAGCATAAATGTTGAAAATTATTGGTTGATTGAAGTTGACTATTGAACTGGTTTGCCTATTAACTGAGTCTAATTGTTATATAAAAACCTAGGTTCTCCATTGATGGAGAACCCAGTTCATTATGTTTAAGAACCAAGTCAATTAGGTTGAGTATTTAAACTGTGATACTACCAATAATGGAAGACACTCCTCGAGAATAGAATCTCTAGAAGGATTCACTCTTTACTATGTAGCGAGAATGGAATTGGGTTTGGTTGGAGATAATTGATTAAGTGTATGCTTTATTTTCTTAAAAATAAAGAAGGGTCCGGATATGACAGTTCAACCTTTGAATGTTAGTTATTATGTGATATAAGGTCACCCACACAATACATCTTGATACTTGAATGGGCTGATTTAACTAGTGTATTACAGACCTGGTGTCCTTTAAACAATTGAATAGTTAATTAAAGAAATAAAAAAAAGACCCTCATTGATAATCAAACTCTTTGCCATAGGGTGAGCTTATGACTCGGTTTATTTTGATAGCACTTGTGAGTGATTGTCTTAGCTCCCTTCCTTAGTGGATTCATTGCTTATCTCAGGGGTGGCTCTAGGTGGAAGAACCTACGTTGATAGAGCCAATAATTGGGTGGAAAGTTGTAGGCAAGATTTCAGTCAAACAAGTTCTTTTCACATTAGAGTAGTATCTGTAATAGATCAACTTGATTATGGTAATGTTTTATCATGTTATTATGTGGCTTACACTGCTAGAGAAATACTTTGTCTTATGATGATATTATGTACATTGAATTAACCTGACTTGGAAAGTAGTGGTTGCAGAGGGCGTGTTCCAATGATGGAAAGGAATTAGACTAACCATCGGACGACAAGTATAGTGGAATAAGTTTGTATATGTAAATATTTTATAAATTAGTTCTTTATCATCTAATTAATCTAACCATGTTATTTGCTCTTCAGCTGACTCAGGAGGCTCAAACCTCACCTTCGACGATTGCGCCTAGGAGATCAAGTATGAATATGGTATCTTGATATGGAATGTGTTAACTATAACTAAAGGAAAGGGTTAATATGTAATTGTCATTTCATATAAAATATCGCCATGAAACTAATGTAACGATTGTATCTTATTTTAGTACTGAGTGAGATTTCTTATGTGAGTTAGCACTTGTGTGATTATGCTTTGAAGGCTCTTAATCTTTATAATAGAAGAATTGTTTTTATACTGTTCACCCCAAGATCGGCTTATTTTTTTGGGTATGTTACATCTTATCAATAATTATTTGTAATGCTTCAGTAGTCATGTGGAAAATGGTGTATTCTAGATACTCATAAGTTCCAGCGTGTTCTTTTATGTGTTCAATTATAAACTTGAATTTTATCTCTAAGACATTCATTAAGTTTATATAGTGATTGTTTAGTGACACAACTGAGTACTTAACACTTCTTAATCAGCTTCAACAAAACTTATGGGTTTCTCTCTCGTCATGGGTGGTGTTTCCTATATGGTTTTCTATTGTGGCTAGTCAAGGAATGCTTTTAGTGATGTTTTCATTAATTGATTCCCTGATGTGAGCATTATTTCCCTCTAATAGGGTTTTTTAGTATTCCATCAACTCCTTTTACAAGTTTTCATGTTTCATTAGAGTGTTTCCTTGATCATATTGGGGAGAGGTAATGCGATTGTGACTCCTATGTTAGACCATAGATTTATGGAAGAATCTTGAGTTCCTCTCCCCTTCTTTGAGTCATTCGATACATTTTTTTTCTTCCAAGTAATTTCCTCTTGCATCTTTCGAATATCCAATTGAAATTGTATTTTTTCTTCATATTTGGTTCTGCTCTTTGTTCGCCCTTCCAGAACAATACACTATAGCAAATGTTCCTCCTTTCCTCCAGATCATGTTTGGATCCAAATATATTCACAAACACCTCTTTGTTCCAGGTTTAATCCTTCTCTTTATCATTTTTAACCAATGCTAAAACTAATACATTTTGGAGCTTGTATTGAGATCCCCCTCATTCCATCATCTAACAATGTTTTCATGAAATACTGGATGTTCTAGCCAAAATTTCTCAAATATAATTTTTTTATTTTTGGGTTGATCATCAAGTTCCAACATGAGATAGATTGGCTAGTGGTTAGAGCTTGAACATTAGAGCATGGAAGCATCAATGGTTAACCCTTGAGTGATGTGATTTTCCAAGAGTAGAAATCGATCCAGACGTGACACCAATTAATGAGAGCCCCTTGCTATTTGTTCTAGTTGAATTTACCATATTTAGGTTTAGTATCCACCGATTGGAATTTATGAATGGTATTTTTAAAAGTGACACAAGGTTGGTCCAACCTTCGGATACACCCCCCCTATTTTTATAATAGGAAGGTAATCATGTTGAAGTATCCAACAATGATCCAAGGTTAACTTTTATCATGTTTCATATCACCTGAAGTGATCAAAGGAATCAAATTTTTTCATCAACTACGAGGGGGACATATGCATTGGTAATGAAGTTGATATTGGTGTGCCTATAATATGAAATTTTACTAAAATTGTTCTATCAATGTAGAATAAATCCATTAGGATTATGGATTTGGGATCTCAGAGTAGTTTCATTCTCCCTGTTGTATATTTGGCATCTATTGTTATGGATTAACATCCTTTCTAACATTAACTAGCTATGGTTTTGAGTGTTTCACATGACCATTTGTTCTTCTGAAGCATAATCATTTTGTTCTTTTTGTATTGATTTTGTTCTAAAGGTTTCATTGCTTACTCTTGTTGCTGCCTTTCACACACCTAGGGGGGGACATGCAGAAATCTTCAAGCCACTCGGTGTGTCCTTGAGGGAAAGTCTCGAGTTAAGGCTACCACCTTGTTCTTGACTCCTCCGTTTAAGCTCAACTCCTAATGAAGCCAAGGGGGGTAGACCCTATTAAGTTACTAAGGCAAATTACTTTAGTATGATGGTGTTATACTGAATGAGTTACTTAGGAGTTTGAAATTAAACATTAATAACCATAGATGACAAGAAAAAGAATGAGCACAAGTAAGCACAATGCTGACACACACAATATATATATATATATATGTATGTATGTATGTATGTATGTATGTATGTATGTATGTATGTATGTATGTATGTATCGGAAGATTTAAACAAATAACTAGTGCCTTAAAATGGAGTCACAAAATAATCAAAAGTACTTACATGTGCTTAGAGTGAATGTTTTTCAATTGCGTCTTGGTACGTTTTAGGTTAATATGAAAAATGAGTGGATTAAATTACACAAAAGGGGACTTCAGATATACCCCAGGGGTGCTTGGAGTATGTCCAAAAATAAACCTTCATGACTACCTGTAAGGAATGTGTGGGCTAGAAGGAGTCTCTGAGACTATGTTCATAATACACCCAAAGTTGTAATAGAGATCGGTGCCTTGAGGTCACTATCCATAAGTTCCCACTTCCTTTGGGTATTTTTCCACCGTTTACAGTTTGATCGAGGTGTTGGATTTTCGCCTGATGGTGGGTAATTAGGGAAGATGAAACATAATTAATCTAGTCACTCACATTGCTTTTGATGCAACTTGATTGATCAGATGAACTGCATCCAAGTGCAGAGCATACACACTGGAGCTTTGTCAATTTTAGTAAATTTTAAAGGGTGTGTTTTTTAGAAAGAAAAACCCTCCAGGAACCTCTTTCGGTTCAAGTGGACCACAATCGGGGAATCAAGGAGGGGGATGATTTCAGAAAGATTGTTTGCAGAAATTAATGAAAAGAAAGAAAAAAGAAGCAAACCACAGGTTTTCTAATTAGTCCTACCACGCATCTCTTTCCCCTTTTGGGTCAATCGGGAAGTCGTGGGGTAAGTATTAAAGTTACTTTGACCTTATGATATGGAATATATGATAAAATTAATCAAAGTATATTAATATGCATAAATTAAACTAATCTAGAGAGAAAAATTAAGAAAGTGCAAAAACGGAAAAAGGACGTGAATCCCCCCAGGGGGGATAGGGAATGGGATCGAAAGAGCCTATTAAGAAATAAATTTATTATAAGTGGTTACAATATCAGAAAAATGATATGAATCCTCTTGGTTCTTATATATAATGAAACCAATACTTTACAAAATGCCAAAATTAAAGATTACGGTAAAAAAGGGAGACCCCTTGGGGGATTCGGATGGCCCAAAAGCCACTTTCGAACAACAACTCCTCCTCTTTCTGTTATACCTGATAAAAAACAACAAGCTTATTAAAATGAAATATTCTCAAAATAACTTTGAAAATACCTTTGGGTCAGCCTACTTTAAACAACAACAAAAAAGGCTAAGTTAAAACTAGTTAAAAAGGTAAGAAAGGAACCAAGGAAAGCAAGCTTTCCTTGGGATCTTGGCTTGCCTTTAGGGAAGCCAATGTGATGTCCATTGATTGCTATATTTTATATTTTAAAACATAAAAAAAAATATAATGCATGCAAACTACAGATTCTCTTTAAAATGCCATGCAAAAAGGACGATTTCCCTAAAACTAGATCTAGAATGCTTATGAAACTTTTTAGGAACAAGATATAGATTATGAGCCTTGAGAAAATAGATCTATGTTAAGTTTTACTTTAAGATAATAGATCTAAATAATATCAAAGCTTGTAAACAAAGTAATCAGGTAAAATTTTAATTTTAGAAGGAGGAAGAGATAGAAAGAGTGTTGGAAGCCTAGGAAAGTTGGGCTTTGGAGTCTGATTTGGTGGAACACTGAGGAATTATGTCCTCAAAAATATCTTGAAGATGAGGAAGAGTCAAAATATCTCAACCCCTTCTACAAGTGAGATCACTTGCAACCTAGAAATCCTTGCAGAAACAGATGGTTAAAACATGGGTGTTGCTGGAAAAAGATAATTAGAAAGCATGCAATTAAACTTAAAATACATGCAACTCCAAGAGATCTGAAACAAATGAACATTAAGAGCATAAATCAAGCTAGAATGATATCTTACTCCAATGGGAGGGAGCTCTCCTTCAAGGCCAACAATTAACCAGCAAAAAGCAAAGATCAATAATACAGATTATACCTCATAAGCACTTGACAATCACCATCCACACATGAAAAGCATTACACCATAGATCTTGCCTCCAAATATTTCTTTATTCCAAAATAGTAAACAATACAATAACAACATCTCGTCAATCTAGCTCTAACTATCTTGGAAGAGGAAAACCGTGCTTTATTTATAACAAAACATGGAAACCTATCCCAGGGGGGCGCAATTCCCAAGGAGAGAGAGACTGCAACTGCATGTGGAGTCAATTTGAGCTTGATATGAGTCGAACTAAGTCTGATCTGAGTTGAACTGAGTTTGATCTAAGTCGAACTGAGTCTAATCTGAATCTCACTGAGTGCAACTGTTAATCGAAGAGCTGATCAGACTGACACCTCAACCTATTAACTGAAACATCCACCAAAACTCATCCAGATGAGCCTACACGTGTGGAGGAGAGAGAGAGGGCGTAATTCCCAAGATTGCATGTTGTGGTGCACTTTCTATTCAGCCCATATCACCTCCTTCTGTCAAGGAAAGTTCATCTCTAGTCAATCCAAAGTCGATGAGACTGATTCCAGTCAAATCAAAGCAAATCCCACTGATTTAGGATTTGGGGTTTTCTCCATTATTTAATTAATTTATCAATTAAAATAATCAATATTTGATTTTTAGGGTTTTCTAAACTGAGTGATGGGAAAATCACTCAAAACTTAGGAAAAATGGGTTTATGGGTTTGCATGGCGCTCTAAGTTTGAAAATGAGCACCCCCATGACTGAAATTGATTTCTGAGGGCACTTTTATTACAAAACCAATTTTTCCATTTAGACCATTAAAAAATAGACTAAGTTTTGGAAAAATTAAAACTTAAAAAATAAAAATAAAAATAAAACCTAGGGGGACTTAGACATGTTCATATGACTCGACCATAATGCCTAGCATGTTTATACATTGACACATAGACTCTAATAACCTCAATATGCCTAAATGCCAAGCCGACCACCCCAACTTTGGAGGTATTGAGTGAAAAACTCAGAAATTATCAGTCGTTTATTCAACAACCACTAATAACCAAGCGAAAAAACACCCTGGGCTGATCGGATTGACAAATAAAGTCCAAGAGACTGAGTCTTTTACAGACATTATCATGCTAGAACATTTTATTACAACACCCCTATGGGGTATGAACATGTGATATAGTAAAACAAGCACTTCCTAGAAGCACTTCCGAAGGTTTTCTGAAGTTTGAACAAATCATCTTTGTCCGGTTCACCAGGATCACTTGATAAAAAACCACTAAGTACAACTTAGGTGGTAACATCTGGTTCCATCTAGGGAGACATGTTCTGACTAATCTTTTGTTCAAAGAAGAGGATGTGAGTACTCCGGAATTTATGTGTCCTGCATAGCAATTAAAGCTTCTCAGTAACATGTATATAAAATAAATCAACTGTAAAAGCAGATTAATGTACATAATAAGTATATGATGTACAAAATATTTTACAAGACTAATATACAAAAGAAAAATTTCAAGGTTAGTACCATGGTACGAAACATCTATAATACAACAATATAATACATAAAATTTAAAAATACATGCAAGGTAAGGTTTAGAAATTGGCTCTGAAACCACTGAGGACTGAATCCGATAATTTGTTTCTCCACAGGAGCCATGACATTAAGGGGTGGTAATCCTAGCCTAATAACTATTTCCAATACTAGATTACAAAACCTATAGTCAATCCTATTAACTCAAGTTTGCACCGTAAACCATATTTTGCATTCTAAACCATAGAAACCATAGTTTCCTCAGAAAGGGAATGTCATTTTTTTGCACATAGGGTCAAATTCACATATTCCTCTATCGTGAATGTGTGGCTATTGTTCCCACATGGAAATTTCCTAAACAAGCTTGCATGACCCACCAGAACCTCGTTTTGATGCCAGTTTCCATTCTATGCGCGGGTTACGGATTCAACAAGTGTCCTTGAAAGCCTGTAGCAGGTGGGATTCAACATGCGATAGAATGATGGTCGTTGATCGGATCAAGGAACCATCGACTCTGTTGGATTTAGGACATTGGGATAGTTATATGGGAGTCCCTCTAATCTGGTTCCATGGACAAGGGATCATTGTTTTGGTCAATTTTGGAAACTAGGGTTTTGCTCAGTAAGTGAATGTGAAATATTTGCACATGGGGGTCAACTTTGCATATTTCTCGACCATGAATGTGTGGCTAGCGCTCCCATATGGAACATGCCTAAACATGCTTGCATGACCTACCGAAAGGTTGTTTTGATGCACGGTTTCCATTCTATGCCCCAAGTAGGGATTCAACAGGTGTCCCTGAAAACCTATAGGAGGTGGGATTCAACGTGCGATAAAATGATGTTCGTTGCTTGGATCGACAAACCATCAACTCCATTGGATTCAGGACATCGAGATAGTGCTAGGGGTGGCCCTCTACTTTGGTTCGATGGACAAGGGATCATTTTTTTGGTCAATTTGGAAACTATGGTTTTGCTTAGTAAGGGAATGTCCAATTTTTGCACATAGGGGTCAGCTTTGGAAATTCCTTGACCATGAACATGTAGCTATAATTCCCACATGGAACTTGCCTAAACACGCTTGCATGACCCTTCAAAATCCCGTTTTGATGCACGGTTTCCATTCTATGCCCTGAGTAGGGATTCAACAGGTGTCCCTGAAAGCTTGTAGGAGGTGGGATTCAACGTGCAATATAATGATGAGCATTGCTCAGATTGACGAACCATCTGCTCCGTTGGATTCAAGACATCAAGATAGTGCTACGGGAGGCCTTGTAATCTGGTTCCATGGACAAGGGATGATTTTTTTGGTCAATTTTGGAAACTAGGGGTTTGCTCAGTAAGTGAATGTGAAATTTTTACACAAGGGGGTCAACTTCGGATATTGCTCAACCGTTAATATGTGGATAGCATTCCCACATGGAACATGACTAAACACTCCTGCATGACCTACCAGACGCCCTTTTTGATGCATGATTTCCATTCTATGCCTTCAGTAGGGATTCAACAGCTGTCCTTGAAAGCCTATAGGAGGTGGGATTCAACGTGCAATAAAATGATGGCCATTGATCTGGTTGAAAAACCATCAAATCTATTGGATTCAATACATCAAGATAGTGCTAGGGGTGGCCCTCTACTCAGGTCCATGGACAAGGGATCATTTTTTCGATCAATTTTGGAAACTAGGATTTTGCTCAGTAAGGGAATGTCCAATTTTTGCACATAGGGGTCAGCTTTGCAAATTCATCGATCGTGAACATGTGGCTAGCATTCCCACATGGAGCTTTCCTAAACACGCTTGCATGACCCACCAGAAACCCATTTCGATGCACGGTATCCATTCCATGTCCTAGTAGGGATTCAACAGGTGTCCCTGAAAGCCTATAGGAGGTGGGATTCGATGGGCGATAAAATGATGGTCGTTGCTCGGATCGATAAAACACCAAATCTATTGGTTTTAGGACATCAGGATAGTCATAGGGGTGGCCCTCTACTCTAGGTACCTAGACAAGGGATCATTTTTTTGGTCAATTTTGCAAACTAGGGTGTTGCTCAGTAAGGGAATGTCCAATTTTTGCACATAGGGATCAGCTTTGCAAATTCCTTGATCGTGAACGTGTGGCTAGCGTTCCCATACATAACCTGTCTAAAAATACTTGCATGACCCACCAAAAGCCTGATTTGATGCACGGTTTCCGTTCTATGCCCCGGGTAGGGATTTAACAGGTGTCCCTGAAAGCCTGTAGGAGTTGGGATTCAATGTGTGATAGAATGATGGACGTTGCTCGGATCGATGAACCGTTGAATTCGTTGGATTCAAGACATCGGGATAATGCTAGGGTGGCCCTCTACTCTGTGTCCATGGACAAGGGATCATTTTTTTGTCAATTTTGGAAACTAGGGTTTTGCTCAGTAAGTGAATGTGAAATTTTTGCACATAGAGGTCAGCTTGAAGGTGATTGTAGATCTCCCCCTCTTCAAAAAATACTTTTTGCAAACTATTCTTCCATGTCTAGCTATTGAGAATTCTGTTACCTGTTGTGAGTTTTATCACTCAAAATATACCTAAGGTTTTGAAAGGCAATCTCAAGGTAACAGCAAAAACCACTTTTAGAAATATACTGGCTTTTCTTTCCAGAGAGGGATCTCTCAGATACAGTTTTAACAAGGCCAGATATATGAATCAACAGTTTTAAGTTACGTAGATGGTTGAAACAAAACATATAACCATTGGGCTATGGAGTCAAAACAAATGAAGATAATACAAAGCTGCCTACTTAGAATCTCAACAAAGTCAAGATAATTATTCAGCTACAATCATTCATTGATTTTCAAGCGATAGGAAAGAAACATGAACAATCCATTAATATAGAGCATCACAGGATGAATTCCATATCAACTTTAGAAGAAAGATTCGCGGATATCTGAAACAATAGCTAGAGCATAACATGTATGAATTCTGAAACTATTATACACTACATTCAGACATGAAAGAAAACAGAATGGAAGGTAAACACTTAGAAAACATTTCACAGGGAATGAAAGCACAGACTGTAACATAAACAATACATGAATCTTTGAAGATAAACTAGCATTCAGTTTTGTAATTTTATTCAGAAAAGGTTCTCACAAAACATCAATCCAATCTTACAGGTTCCAACCCTTGATACATCAATTACCTTTGAATTTATATAAAAATAACCTCTACCTGACCTTGAATTCAAAACCTAGATGAGCTCTAAAAATAGAAACAGTTACAACAAATTTTCTTCATTTCAGGATGTGGACTGCTGAACAAAAGTTTCAAAGTCCCTCCTGCATATCTCTAATGGTGACAGCTTTGTGAAATTTGGGAGATTTTTTTGTAACTAGCCATGTTCCTGACAAAACCCATATCTTATTTTCTCCAAATTCACCTCCAGCTCCTTGGAATCTGCCTTTGAAACTGATGACTCACATAGTAAACTTGTAAATTTCTGGAACAATACCCTGTGAAGATCTTTTACATTCTATCAAAATATAATACCTGTGTAAAAACTGGAGGAGGTTTTTGAATATAGGCATGTGGTGAAGAAAAGCCTCTCCCCGTTTCTTTAAATTCAACTTCATTTGTTTGAAACAATTCTTTTAATTTTGTGACTAAAACAGTCATTTTGAAATCTGAACATTTTCCCTTTGAAGATGAATTTGATTCTCCAAATATTTAGCACCTGTGTAAAAACTGAGAGAGATTATTGTATCTCCTCATGTTATGATGAAAAACCTCTTTCATATTCGGAAAATTCTTCTTTGTTTGCCGGAAATATTTCTTTGAAGTTGATTGGTAAAGTACCAAAATATCTGCAGCTTTTACATTTACCAATGGTTCTTTCACATTAAAATGAATTGTTTGACTTGGACTAATAGAATTAATTATTTTTTCATCAGTTTAAAGGAACATATAGGATTTTATTGGTCAGTCTTTGTACCATTCTTCATTGAATTTCAAGATTCTATCTGATGCATGTGTCTGAACATGGGGGTTTTGAAAACCACCTATTGCATTAAGGAGACCATAAACTAGCTCTGTTCAAAGAAATTTATACTCTACACGAGCACCAAGTTTGTCTTCCATTCGTTCCTTGAACTGAGAATAAAAAAATGTGGATCTCAATTATCTTTTCACCAAAATTTGTGTAGCCCATGCAAAAGCATCATTTGCAACTTCCACACTATTTTAACTTGCCCACTATATAAAATTCTTCTCAATTTTGGAATTTTAACTAGACTTCTCTTTCAATCTGCGGAATTTTCTAATACTGTTGATCTCTTAGTCAAGACATCACTGACCAAGCACGTGTCAAAACTTGCACACAGTACAAAAATTCCACAAATCTCAAAACTTAATTTCTCCTTGCATGTTGATGTAGCTGAATTTTCCTCATCCATGGATTTGTTTAGTTGAGTGATGGATGTTGGACGCGTGTTTCAAATTTGACCACGAGCAAGTTTATTCCGCAAATTTGAAAATATAGTTTCTCCTCGCATGTTGATGTAGCGGAATTAATGTTGGTCATTGGATGCTTTGGATCCTCACATGATCCGTTAATCTATTATTCATATCAACGCCTGTTTCCAACCTTCCTGGGTAGCAAAACACCATGAATTTTTGGCAACACTCTACCATTGGAAATAGTGACAGAACCTAGTAATTTTTTGAACTTATTCATCATTTTTCTTTGTCCGGCACCTTTAAAAACTTTCAATCTTTCTACGGATGGATCTTAGTTGATTTAGGGCCATCAAAATTTGATGTAACAATTTTGGCAGGCTCTTGCTTCTCACTTGCTTGAACTGAATCAAAACAAATCTCTCATGCAATTGACAAACACTTTTACTACTGGATTGTCAATAAGATTTTTTATCAGAGGTTGTACTATTTCACAAGAATGTCGATACACCCAGCTTTGTCAACGATTGTCTCCACCACACATTTGCACATTAATTCCAAAAGAAAACAGCGCCCACAATTTATAACAAATGTATTAAATATTGATTATCGTTTCCTTCATTTGCCTTACTCTTTAAATCTGTAGCGCTAAACATCCCTCCAGAGGAATAAAAGGGAGTTAATCGCCCTTCAAAAAACCAAATGGCTTCTTCCAAATACTTCCCACAGAGCCATACCATGGAGAATGATGCGCATATATATAATGCACAAGAACACATCATCAACGTAGACACCAAGATCCAAGAGTTGATGCATTCAATCGTTTATGGTTAGTTTGTGAACCAATCACAATATTATTTATGATCCACCTGTTTTGAGAACTTGATAAACCCATTTTTGGTATAATCATATATGTCTAATCATGACCCTTATTACTGTTTGTGCTGCCCCCCTTTTTTATTGTAAGAATATCCCACATGCAAAGGATAATAAAGCTTCTCATTGTTTATATGTGCCAATTATTTCAACATGTTTTAAGGAACAAATTGGGAGCTTGGTGTTTGGACTTTGTTGGATATAGGCTCTCGGTGTTGAGCGGCCTTTTGCCAAAGTTTATAAAAACTTCCTTTATCATATTTAATAAAAAATAAACTTTGATAAAATATAAAAACTTGACTTATAAAGGCAAAATTTACATATAAAAACCAATGTTTATAAGTTTTATTAAAAATGAATAAAATCTTTTAAATTCATAAGAATTACTTTCTTTTTGCCCAAAACTTCTAACTTTTTTCTTGCGAACTTGGGAAATTTTATGCAATATTCAATCGAGTAGAAACCTTGAAATTTTCCAAATTACCAATATAATTTTAAAATTTATATGGGGATAATGCAAACTTCATTAAAAATAATTGGTGCTAATAGTGAGGTGTTGAACTTGACTTATTTCCCTTCATTGTCAAGTAAGAAATATTCTTTGTTTTTGTTTTAAACAAGGTGAAAGGAGTTGTTAATCTCTATGTGGAGGTGAATTGACCTTAGGATCTCATATCATTCGTGAGACTGGAAATTCGAAAGAAGGTTGTTTTCCATATTAATTTAGCTTGGTCATCCAAGAGATGTGAGCATTTGTATGATGAAATGTAGGTGGAGACAATGCCATTACATAAGTAACCATGTAATGGAACATGTTTATGTTTAGAAACAAGTGGCCAACCTATTACATCATTATTACAAAATATATATATCTTCACACTACGAATGTTTTGAATAATACTCCATAAACATAAATTTATAAAACAAGATTCAGAATAGTACTTCTCGAATCAATTTAAACTATAATAAAATCACACATAATTTTCGTCTCTTTCAAAGTTGTTCCTCGAGGCCATTCATCAAATGCCATGTACATTAACAAAATGATAAAATAATGTGCAGGATATACATAATGTGCAGGATCTAAGTCATAACCATTATTTTGAATCAACCTTATAATACTCGGATACTTTTAGGTTTGATGTGTATGCCATGTATTTGTTAGATGAAAGACATCATGCCAAACACTAACTTTATTTATGTAGACCACACAGGTGCATCACTTAGGTGTGTCAACTTCGTGCATCCTTTAAAAGTTTGTTAGGTTGTTATGTGGATAAGGTGTTTTTGTATTCCACTTAATTGGATTAGTTGCTTAGCTGTGCTGGGTGCTTATGTGTATTAGGTATGTTCCATCTTTGTGAATGCAATTTAACATTGTATATGCAATTGGATCGTGGTAAAAAACAATTGAAATATACATTTTTTTCATTACGTAATATTGTAATTGTGCATTGTTCTCAAATTTATAACTGATATCTCCATGCAATCATAAAATCTATAAAAAATTGGGAACATTACACATAGAAACATTCTTAGCCACACATGTATAATCACACTTAAAAGACTGAACCATGAAGATCTCAAGAGCCTTGATATGAAATATTTTTTATATCATGTAAGTTATAATACAAAAATAGAAGGCCCGTCTATGGCCTGTCAATGTACATGTATCAAAAACATCTTTGATATACATGTGCAAACAAAAGTAGTACATATGTCCTAGACCGCACCCCTATACTCTAACTCCGGATTGTAAATAAAAATACATATTTTTCCTGGACTGACACATCAAACATATAACTTTCTGTTGCTTTTCTTGGACCCTGATGCTTGTATCCTCTTTCGACGATCACTATGCATCTCTGGCGACTGCAAATCAATGACAATATTTCTTGATTAGGTAACTGAACTAGTACTGTCCAGCAATAACAAAGTTTGAAAATTTAAAATATGACTCAATTGTANGACGATCACTGTGCATCTCTGGCGACTGCAAATCAATGACAATATTTCTTGATTAGGTAACTGAACTAGTACTATCCAGCGATAACAAAGTTTGAAAATTTAAAATATGACTCAATTGTACATAAAACAAAGACTCATTGCATCTGTCGGGGGTATAGGTGCCTCTGGTGTCCTCCTCCTTACAGAGAGTCTCTATGCAATGCTTCTCTGCGAATAAAAAAAATATGTCAATTATCTCAAGAATTATCAACATGTACATGAATGAGAAAGTACTAATTAATTATGTAAAAAATGAACATCTCACCGAAAAAACCATTTCTAAGAGAAGATGCTAGGACTCTTTAGTAGTAAGAGGAGCCATAGGTTGAACACCAACCTCGGTTGTGTGCACTAATGGACCAGAGTGTGGATACATTTACCAAATGATAAAATAGTTAGACATTGTGCATGTCCATAAACAATGCAAACGAACTTTACAATTACAACTATTCAAGCAGATGTACCTCAATGTGACTTATCCCTATTGTAGATGTAGCATTGACCGCAGCATTAAAAAACCCACTAAGGTCTGGCACGGATGAATCTACATCCTGATGCTGTAAACATGCGAAAATAATATTAAGAAAAACTAGTTGTGAACTGAATTCAAAGCTAACCAGCAACTACCATTGGAAGTGTGTACATTACCATGGGATGAGTAGGTTGATCCTCATGCACACCCACTCTTTTTAAGGAAGAGGGTCATTTGGTGTAAACAACCCCCTTATCTACGTTTGGACTACGGGGATATCCAAACCAAAGAGGCGATGCAGGGATTTGCGATGATGTCTGCAGTCATAAAGTGTTACCATAGTTAGACATGGAGTTGAATGGATGGAATAATATGTACTGAAAAACTAACATGTTGTAAAATACTTACCCCTACCTGGGACATATCTCCCCCATGGGAGTGACCGCTTCCATCAATTTCTTGCCTCTCTTCAAATGCTGATAGCATCTACAAGTTTAAAAATTATAAATATTAGCAGTCTATAAAGAAGTGTACAGTAAGAAATTTAAATAATTTGAACAAGATTCAGTCATTAGCCATGTACTTACATTCTTCAAGTAATCATAAATTCCACCATGGAGTATTTCACTGAGATCAATGTCTCCAGCATCACTTTCTAAGTGGGGTTCCTGCAACTTCAAAAATTGTAAATATTAGACAATTTAACAAATTAATCAAGACTAGCACATGCATTAACAAAATGATATGTATTAGCAAAATGACAAATGTTTAAATATTACCTCAATGGTGGTTTTTTGGGCCTCAGGTACAACCACACCGGGTGCAGTACCACCCCCCTAAGAGGCATCAATATCCTGCAAGAGTAAATATTGCATATATTACAAATCTTTTAATATGTTACATACAGTATGGAACAATTAAAAATTGAACAATAATAGATTTTTAACAATGTCCTTACCTGACCACCAGTCATCATAAAGGTACTATGTCTCAGTACAGGACCATAACAGGGTTGACCACACGATGTGCAGACATGTGGCTCACTCTGAGGCAGATGGGATGTCGGTCCTATCCCCACCAATATATGTTCCTCTACCACCAAAAGCTGGTGGCTGTACCCCAGCAAAGGAAGAGGGCGTTGTCTGGTCAATAGTGGTCATGTGTCGAGAGACTATCTCAGCTAGAGTCAGAAATTCCTCGTATGTCTAGGAAACCTTGTCATGTGCAGGAGGGGTGTCTACCCTCGGTATCTAGGAACGAGGTGCAGGTACCTATGGATTGGCATCTCTATGCCTAGCATTGGTTCGGTGTTGCGTCGTCCCCCTACCAACTCCCTGGAAGCCCAGCATGTCAAAATAGTTGACATGTTTCCCCATCAAAAGATCTACATACAAATTTCGGAGGAATTACAACGGTACTTCCCTATTGTTCTGCGGGGGAATGTCAAAAGCCATGTACCACCTATCCATCCAATGGGAGTCTAATGGGTGGAAAGGTGCACCACTCAATAGAAATATGTGGCTTGGTGATCTCCGTAATTTCATCCATCCCAGGCACTCTAAAAAATGTATAGATGTGTTCTTTTGTTATTTGTAGCTTCTTTACCTCATTGTAGCTCAACCCATCAGCGTATTGTTGCCTTTTCCTCTCCCTGTACAATGCGATGCTATACAAAGCATCATTCGATCTTGTGATCGTATCAACAATAGTCAACAATGAATCTAACAAGGAGTAGTGGAGCTCATCTCCACTCCTCCAAGCAGAACCAATCTCTCTCAGATGGCCAATAACCCTCAGTATCTCAGCATTGTTATCCATAGTATCCACTGCAATCATAAATATAAATAAAATATCATTAGAAATATAATCACATGATATAATGACATCTCTAAGCACTGAAAAGTGTATAACTAATGTACGATAAATAACAACATAAACTAAATCTATTGTGTAAATTTAAAAATTGATCTTGAATTTTACAGTAAAGAATAAACAATTAACATTTTTTTCAGTTTATATTCATGTCCTAAATTCAAGTATTAATTCCAATTTCCATATGCATGTGTACATAAAATGTCTTAAGTGCATATTTTGATTATGAAGCTCCTCTAGCTTATTTTAAGGCTTGGATTATGAAGTTTCATCGAAATTGTGAGGTGCTGACTAATGCCCTTGCAGGACCAGATCCCAGATTGCGGGTAGAGGCAACGACTAGACCCTAGAATAGGCGACATAATGTGCTATTGATGAATAAAATCCCAGTATAGGAAACAATTTTGTTAGATATGTACTTATTTGTTGTAGCGTGATGTTTTTTGCACTCCAAAGGATATTTAGCATATCTTTGTTTATATGTAATTTGGGCCATGTATGGATTCCACTTGATGTTATTTTAGTTCTATGCCCTGTTTCTATATACCCATGAGAGACTTTATATGCACAATTGTGTATAGTGGATTTTATGGTTGCAAGGTTTCCACTAGATTATATCATTTACGGTAGGATGTGATTGGCATGTAATCAAACACATCAACCTTCCAATGTATCTTCATGTTCGTAGAGACTATTGTTGAACTTTGTTGTCTTGACGCTAACCAAAAAGTACCCTTCAGTCAAGAGGAAATATTTGTTAAAAGCATGGGAAGCTTCTATACCTTATTTTAACACTTGGATTAGGAAGTTTCATCAAAAC
>LPNX010606430.1:79968-105380 GCA_001517045.1 Pseudotsuga menziesii
AATTCTTGGGAATCTAATAAAGATAACTAGTGTCATCATGGTTTCGATGAGGATGGAGGTTACAATCCTCACCTTAAGAATTACATACCTGTTTAGTAAATGCACACTCATCAACTCCATGCATGCTTAAATTTGTGATCTTCACTTATTAACATAAATAAGTTGATTCCTTTTTATTGCAAAAACTATGAACGTAAGTACTTGAGCGTAAAGAGTTCATCGAAAGGATGTAACTAACGAGTGACATAAACCCTACCCTAGGAATCCAAGAGTATCTTTGAGGAGTGGAACTAGTTTCTATTATATATGCAAAGAAATTATATAAATCTGTTATGAGAAAGAAAACCTCCACAAGGAGGAGGTCACTCCCACCTCATAATAATCAAGGTAATTGAAGGTAAAGCAAAGGTTACCTATATGAATAATATGTATTCATATATTTAATTGATGTTAAGGAACAAATTATATGTATATAATGTAGTGAAAATACTTATATATATATATATATATATATAAATTTACTAAAATAGTTCTCAGAGGAAGTGGCAACGTGAAGGATGAATGCTACATGAGCTTTAGGTGTTATCTTTTGAGAAAAAACGTGGAAATTGTTTCGCCATTTGTCTTTTAGGAAATCTTTAATTTTTTATTTATGTAAGTAGTGTTCTCCTTAGTCTAGGTGGGAGACTCTAATCTAAACGAAACCTTGGATTGTTAAAAAAGAGATGAATGGTTGCGTGTTGATAGAATATTATCAGCATTTTGTGGTATGTATACCTGCGATTTGAATGGTTGTGTGTTGATTTGAAGTATCAGCATTTGAGTGGTATGTATACCTGCGATCTGAATGGAAACTTTGATTTTAAATCCGATCTGATTTATTGCGTTTTGATTTAAAGTTAATGATTTATTATGCCTCCAATCTGATCTAGAGTAATGTTTATGCTGAACATGATTTGGATCTGATCTAGACTAATGTCTGTGCTAAATATGATTTGGATATAATCTAGAGTAATGTTTATGCTGAATACAATTTGGATCTGATCTAGACTAATGTATATGATGAATACGATTTGGATATGATTTAGAGTAATGTTTATTCTCAAAACGATTTGGATATCATCTATACTAATGTCTATGCCGAATACGATTTGGATCACAAGGACTTCAGTTAGTGAACCTCTCACATAGCATGTGCGATGGTGGGATATTAAAGAATACCCTCAATTTCGAGAGCTATTGACCCAAAATATTTTTGTTGAAACCCCCTCCCAATACTTAAAACATCCTCCCCACCCCTTTTTATACCTCAATCCTTATAAAACACCCTACCCACCCCAACCTTAAACCCCTCATCCCCTCAATACCTGCAATATATTGGTTCAATTTTTGATAATTTTAAAATCCGCAATATGAACTAATGTGATAGGATATTAGCCAACAAGTGAAGCCCCCGTGGATTTGGATATGATCTACTATTCTGATCTGCTCTAGAGTAATGTCTATTCTGAATCCGATTTGGATCTGATCTAGAGTAATGTCTATTCTGAATGCGATTTGGATCCGATCTAGAGTAATGCCTATTATGAATGCGATTTGGATCTGATCTAGAGTAATGTCTATTATTATTATTCTGGATGCGATTTGTATTCAATCTAGAGTAATGTCCATTATTATTTTGAATGCATTTTTTTTGAGATCCATAACTGATAAACTTATTAAATTGTTGACTACGTTTTTAGATCCATAGCTATTGAAATTATTTGACTATTTTTTTGATCCATAGTTATTGGATTGCTTTGAGTGCTTTTTTAGATCCATTGCTGAGACGTTTATTGGATTACTTGACTGCGTTTTTTAGACCCAGAACTGATACTATTATTTCTTTGATTGTGTTTTTTGCCATATCTGACATGCATCATTTTCATGCGTTAGGTTAGATATGTAGTTGTTTCATACATATCTTCATTTGGATGTGTGTTGATATGGAAATATGGATAAATATTAGATCTTATACCTTTGTTTTGTACAGTTCGATCTTCCCCTGTTTTCTCGTCGTCAAAGTTTGTATGCATTGGGAAACAATCATCTTGTGCTTTGAAACTATTCATTGTCTAGTGAAAGATTTGTCCTGGCAGTGCTTGTATATAGGTTATCTTTATTTGAGGTATGGAAGCATGGGCATTCTTTTTGTAGTCATAATATAGAATTCCATATTTAAGTGTAACAAACATTGGGATGCTTTCATTTGTTTATATTTTAGTTACCTTGCAAAATGTAGGGCGACTCCCTTGACATTATGCTTATGCACTGTTTGTGACCGTCCATCTTATTATTGTAATAATTATATTGTATGACGGATTTAATTTTACATTGTGGGTAAGGGTGTTTTCCTCTCCATGGTTGGGAAATGGGTTTTCCTTTGTATTGGGATGGTAGCATAAATGTTGAAAATTATTGGTTGATTGAAGTTGACTATTGACCTAGTTTACCTATGAACTGAGACTAACTGTCATGTAAAAACCTAAGTTGTCCATTGATGGAGAACCCAATTCAGTATGTTTAAGAACCAAGTCAATTAGGTTGAGTATTTAAATTGTGGTACTACCAATAATGGAAGACACTCCTCGAGAATAGAATCTCTAGAAGGATTCACTCTTTACTACATAGCGAGAATGGAATTGGGTTTGGTTGGAGATAATTGATTAAGTGTATGCTTTATTTTATTAAAAATAAGGAAGGGTCTCGATATGACAGTTCAACCCTTGAATGTTAGTAATTATGTGATCTAAGGTCACCTAAGCAAGACATCTTTATACTTGAACGGTTTGATTTAACTAGTGTATTGCGGACCTGATGTTCATTAAACAATTGAATGGTTAATTAAATAAATAAAAAAAGAGCCTTGCTGAAAATTAAAGTCTTTGCCTTAGGGTGAGCTTACGACTCGGTTTATTTTGATAACACTTGTGAGTGATTGTCTGATATCCCTGCCTTAGTGGATTCGTCGCCTAGTTTCGGGGGTTGCTCTAAGTGGAAGAACCTACGTCGATATAGACAATGGTTGGGTGGAAAGTTGTAGGCAAGATTTTAGTCGAACAAGTTGTTTTCACATTAGAGTGGTATCCATAATAGATAAACTTGATTATGTTAATGTTTTATCATGTTATTATGTGGCTTACACTGCCAGATAAATACTCTGATTTATGATGATATTATGTACATTGAATTAACTTTACTTGCAAAGTGGTGGCTACATAGGATGTATTCCAATGATGGAAAGGAATTAGACTAACCATAGGATGACAAGTAGAGTGGAATCGGTTTGTATATGTACATATTTTCTAAACTAGTTCTTTATCATCTATGTAATCTAACCATGTTATTTGCTCTTTAGCTGACTCAAGAGGCTCAAACCTCACCTCCGACGATTGCGCCTAGGAGATCAAGTACGAATATGGTATCTTGATATGGAATGTCTTAACTGTAACCAAAGAACATGGTTAATATGTAATTGGAATTTCATCTAAAGGATCGCCATGCGACTAATATAATGATTTTGTCTTATTTTAGTATTGAGTGATATTGCTTATGTGAGTTAGCACTTGTGTGATTATGTTTTGAAGGCTCTTAATCTTTATAATAGAAGAATTTTTTTTATACTGCACACCCCAAGATCGGCTCAGGTTTTTGGTTATGTTACGTGTGGTATCAGAGACCATGTTACAGCACTTGGACCTATATGGGATGAACATAGAGTTACTAAGAATTGAGTTGTTGCAGATAAAAGGAAACGATAGGATAAATATCAAGGAAGACTTAGCTCCTACGTGTCGAGACAATTATATTCTTATGGTGAACGGTAAGTATATATATATACTTTACTTTTTGAAATGAAAATGGTTGACCGTGGAATTTGACCAAATCGCTGATTCAAACTCCTTACTTTGATTCCATCTTAATTCTAAATGAAATCGCTACAATATGGTTTCAACAAGATTCTTGAAGTTGTAAGTTAAACCGATGCACTCTACAATCATTCAGGGTTGGAGTGAGCCTGTGATGAAGTAATTATTTGTGTGAACTATGTTGTCGACTCCTATTGATTCACGTCGTACTCCTTGTCTTTGAAATAAATAAATTATTTGACAGTTGTTGTTTAGTACGTCTTAACAAGATTGTGGGCCTAATGATTTCATTTTAGCGATACCCTACTGAAATTGTCAAACTACTATGACTGAAGAAAACCTAACCTTGTCCTTTGCTTACTTTAAATTACGCTAATTACTTACTCAATAAACGGTCAATTCCCTATTTTTATTGATCGCATTTTGGAGTATGGCCTTGTGGCTAAAGTGATTAGGTAGCGTAAAGATAAGACCCAATATTTAATCTGATTATGCTGACACCTGATAGGTTGGATCAACGAACTCCTTCTTAAGAAGTATCTTATGTAATTCTAGATAAGCTTTTATTGAAGATCACCTTGTTATTAAAAGATGTGATAAATGATTAATCACTTTTATGGCAGTGTGCTTCTTTTAATGAAGGAATTATATGTGTGTGTGTGTGTGTGCGTGGTGAAATCATAGACCCAAATAATACACTCTTGAATATCGAGTATTTGATAGTAAGGTTGTGAAGCATTTTGTGAGATTGTGAATACCTTTCGGATATAAATTGTTGAACTATTGAAATTGATTATTGAATATAATTATGAAATGAATGTGACATTATGAAGACAAATTTTATGAGACGCTGTAAATGGAAGGTCACAACTTCAAATCCCTTCTAAAAGGTCGATATATGCTTGGGGAAATATGCACCCTATTTAGAATCTTAAAATAATCATTGACATGTTTATTTTCTTATGTGTAGAAATAAGAAATCATTAATACAAGAAAACAAGTATGCAATGGAAAATGTTTATTTTCATTATGCTACAGAGATTGAAAAATATGGCAATAAGGAAATGAATACATTAAGATGTTAATAGCAATGTAAATCGACATACCTATGCAAGAATTTTTTTCTCATATGCGTAATGTTGAGAAAAATGCAAGTCATTGTATAACATGTCAAGACGATGCTAGAATAATTTGATACATAGAGAGTTTATCTATGATATTTAAAATGTCTAAAGAAGGGGAATGATGTAGTTGAGCTAATATTAACCTTGAGAAAATTAATATGCCTTCAAGCTTATGAAAAAAATAAAGCAGGAGTTAGGCTTAGTGTACTGAAGGAGCAATATCAATAATGGATATATGGAGGTAGAAGTTATGTGATTGATTACCCAGGCCTACAAAGTAAATGATAACATAGATAGATAATCATCATTCATAATTGAAAGTTGATTGAAAATATTTTATCAGTGGGAAATATTTACATGACATATTGATGCTATACGATTTGATGAGATGATAATGTGACTAACTATTTATGGATAATTACAGGAATCGAGACTTCGTAATGGAAATAATACAAAGAGCCATGATGGGAACCATGGTCCCATGACTGCAAGCAAGCAAATAATATGAGAGATATTGGTACATATAAAGTTGGTTTCTATGAGAGGTTAAAACGAAGAATTTACAGGAGGTACATTGTTATACAAGAGGTACATATTTGTACATGAGGTACATGTTTTCCCCTTGGCCAACTAGGCACCAGTATGCATCCTATGGGAACGCCCAGTGGTAAGACGTCTGGTTAGACTTCTTTCTACACACATTCACTCTGTAAGAGGACTGTCACAAGAGTAGGGGCTCCAAATCCAAGAGTAACTTTGAGGAGTGGAATTGGTTTATATTATATATGCAAATAAATTATATAAATATGTTATGAGAAATAAAACCGCCAGGAGGAGGATGTCACTCCCACCTCATAATAATCAAGGTGATTGAAGGTAAAGCAAAGGTTACCTGTATGAATAACATGTATAGATATATTTAATTGATGTTAAGGAAAACATTTTATGTATATAATGTAGTGCAAAACCTTTATATATATATATATATATATATATATGCCAAACCCAAAAATAATTACTAAAATATTCTTAAGAGGAAGTGGCCTCGTGAAGGATGACTACTACATGAGCTTTAGGCGTTATCTTTTGAGAAAAATGTGGAAACCGTTTAACCATTTGTCTTTTAGAAAATCTTTAATTTTTTCTTTATATAGGTTGTGTTCTCCTTAGTCTGGGGGTGGGACTCTTAGATCTGAACGAAAGCTTGGATTGTTAAATGCGATTTGAATGGCTGCATGTTGATAAAAGCTTATCATTGTTTGAGTGGTATGTATACCTGTGATATGAATGGATGCATGTTGATTTGAAGTATCATCGTTTGAGTGGCATGTATCCCTACAATATGAACGGAAACTTTGATTTTAAATCCGATCTGATTTACTGCGTTTTTATTTAAAGTTAATGATTTATTATGCATGCGATCTGATTTAGAGTCATTTTTATGCTGAACAAAATTTGGATATGATCTAGACTAATGTCTATGCTGAATATGATTTCGATATGATCTAGAGTAATGTTTATGCTGAATACGATTTGTATCTGATCTAGACTAATGCCTATGTTGAATATGATTTGGATATGATCTAGAGTAATGTCTATTCTGAATCAGATTTGGATCTGATTTAGAGTAATGTCTATTTTGAATGCGATTTGGATATGATCTAGAGTAATGTATATCCTAAATGCAATTTGGATATGATCTAGAGTAATGTCTATTATTATTATTCTGAATGCTATTTGGATTCGATCTAGAGTAATGTCTATTATTGAGCAGAGGCGCTCTACAACCCAGTATGGGGAGATCTTGTAACGTTATCCGTTATGTCGGTTATAAATAATATTGCGAATTATGAGGGAGATGTTGTAACTTTATGTCAGCTATAGATGTTGTAACCAGTTATGTAAATATAAATTTAATAAAAAATCTATTTATTGGTTTTGTAAGCTATTAAGTAAATATTATATATAAAAATTTTAATTATCTAAAAAGCTCCTTCTCCGGGGATGATGGGCTGAATCTGGTGGACGAATAATACAATTGCAGACGGTGATCCTTTGGAACATCAGACAACACAGCCAGGACAAGAGGATATATGCTCATCACCTTTCCTACACCCTTTGACAACCGCGCTGGAGAACGACCCATCCCCAAATTGTAATTGATTGTGTTTTAAAATAAAATATAAATGTTGAATGTTGAAGAGAGTGACTCATCCCAGCTGTAATTATTGACTGTGTTTTAAAATGAAGGTCTAACTCGAATAATATATCAGTATATAGTGCAACCAGCCCAAGGAGATGTAGACCACGTTTCCACAAATTGCAACAACATCTGAGAAATGATGACAAATACAAACTATACCAAGATTATAAAGAGATGCTGATTAACAACCGAGTTAAAGGAAGATTTTAATATCTTACTGTTTTGAAAGTTAATACCAGGATATGGAGATCACCCATAAATCCCATCCTTTACCCATAGGATACCCTTCCAACTTTCCAACTTCTTGATATGTGTGGAAGCCAATTGCAATTGAGAATACATAGGATGCATTTATATGAACATTTATTTCAGTATATATTGCAACCAGCCCAAGGAGATGTCAACCACATTTCCACAAATAGCAACAACACCTGTAGATTTGGAGGAAGTCTACGGGTTAGAATGAGAAACGTCATTAATTAAGTTTGAAATACCCTGGGCGAGAGGAGAACGACCCACACGAGTCATGCAATATTTTGGAACCAGGTTTGAATCCCATAGAACACACAACGGGAGGCATAACCAATGGACATTCACGAATAATTTCACATATTTCATACACAAAACACACAGGTCGTCTAGTCTGCTGGAACCAAGTTCGAATCCCATAAAACATACAAGTAGGAAACCAAACAGATTGAGATTGCATGTCACCCACAATGGCGGGGCTTTCTCTTGGTGAGAAAAACTTTATATGGGGCAGAATTGCTCAAGATGTCGGCTCAGATGGTCGCGACTAGCAACATTTCCGATCATTTTCAATTGAAACAACAAGGTTGAAGTGTAGGGTATTTTTTACGACGACTTCATTATTTTTTACCACTCCTAGATCTTGATGACACAAGTTGAGAATTAGAACAATTTGTAGAATAATGAAATCTATGTTTAAAATGGAATCGTCTCTCAGTATGATATTTACATTATAAAGGGGAAGTTATGATACTACATTATAAAGGGGAAGTTATGATACTACTTTGGAGTGACTTGATATTGCATTCCAGATAACACGATTTGTATTTTTGTTAGTATGAAACTATTAAATAATAATTATTTTGTTGAACACAGGTTTGACTCTTACATCAATAGATATCGATAGCGACAACCATTACAGAAATTTCGTCAAATGAAATAAAAAATAAGCAAGATATTGAACAAATAGCGATTAATGAATTATAGGTTTGGAAGAAATAGTGACCATTGAATTATAGCCATGGGAACAAATGAGATATTGATATTAATTATATTGCTAATTGGTAAGTGGTGTTAGAATTGCTTCACATCATCTTGAATTGGGGAATTTTCTCTTTGTGCACAATATGAAACACTGGACTCAAAATGTTTTCAATTATAAATGTCTTTTTATCTTCGAAATATAGAAGACAAGAAATAAGGCTATATTCGAGAATCAAAATCTTAATGCTTTACCTGGCAGCTCTAGAGCCTTGGCTACTTAAAATGATTATGTATCGGAGGTTATTCCTAAAAGGCCTAGAATTGTTGGATCTCCTCTTGTTCCATCCTTTGTTGCAGGTTTTTTCGACAATGTTGCTTAATAATGAATGTGGTGCTTGTATGTATTTGGTTCTAAGCAAGGTTCATACTTTTAAAGTATGGCTTGGTTTTGGGGGCGGTTCTAAAACCAGAGTCGAGCTCTTGGCTCTTTAGGGACTGTTCTTTGCCTCCAAAGTTGGTGTCCCTCTTATATATATATATATATATTGGTGATTCAAAGGTGGTCATCAATTGGGCTAACATGAGATCAAAGGCTTTAGATCCCGTCTCTTGAGCATTGGTGTGATAGACTTTATCTTTGTTGGATCTTTTAACTATTGCAGCATTAATCATGTTTATAGAGAGTTTAATGATAGAGCTAATGAACTCTCCAAAAGAGCTGTAGGAGATCCTCAAAGGATTTTATTTTTAAGGAGTATTTTGAGAATAAGTTAGATAATGTTAACTCGTCTCATGTATTTTCTTTGTAGGATGTTAGTTGCAACCTCTTTTCTTGGTTGTGGTTATTAGAGATAGTTTTTTGCACTATAACTTCTATGTTTTGATTCCTCTTGGATTTTGCTAAGCTTAGCCTATGCTGATATATTATGTTGAAAGGTTATTTTTTATCTCATGTACTGAACTAAGTTCGCTTTGGTTCTATATAAAGGAACTCTTTTTCTACTTGAAAAAAAAACCTTTTTTCATAAAATTATATTTTAAGTTACTAATTAATATTGTTTATACATTTTTGTAATTTTTATTATATTAAATAAAAAAATTTAATCTAATTATTTTTAATGAATGATGTTGGTTTATAAATAATTTACAATATAAATTTATTATTATTTCTAATATTTTATCTAAATATGATTCACTTCATAAAAATGATTTCATGAAATTATGTGATTATTGAAATCATGCTTACATTTTGACTAAGTGATAAGTACATAAAGAGTTATATCTAGGTAACTCAATAATTGATAAGTACATAAAGAGTTATAGCTAGTTAACTCAAAAAGATGAAGATTGCTTTTTTATATGTAAATTAAATACAAGTACATAAAGAGTTATATCTAAGTAACTCAATGAGTAATAAGTACATAAAAAGTTATAGTTAGTTAAGTCAAAAAGATGAAGATTGCTTTTTTGATATATAAATTAAATGTGTGTATATGTATGTATGCATATAAAATATTAGTTATATTTTATACACTTAAATAATATTATTTATATATAATTGGAAAAAAAAAACATATTTATTTATTGATGTTTAAATCAAATAAACAAAAATAATAATAATTTACATGATATTTCCAAACAATAATCCAATTAGAAACATTAAATATTTTACAAATTTACAAACCAAATTATATAAAATTATTTAATGTTTCAAAATAATATATTTGAGTTGATGTATTTTTTTAAGGACCATTAACTATATAATGCAATATAGTTAACAAATTTAAGAACATATTCATAATAAACTACTCTTCAATGTAGACGTGAAGACAAACTAAAATTGATTATGAATGTTAGGGTAAGATCATATTATCATTATGAAATGTGATGGCATCTATATTGTGTTATGTAAAACTAGGCAAAGACAAACTAAAAGTGGATATGCATGTTAGGGTAAGATTCTATTGTCATTATGAAATGTGATGGCATCTATATTGTGTTATGTAAAACTACATAAAGATGTTGTCTTCACGTCCATAATGTTTATGCTAACGAATATGCTTTGTTGTACTTAATTTTTTTTTTTAATCTGAAAGGGGTCTAATTTTTATTAGTCTTCATCACCCAAAATTAAAATTGAACTAGTTGCATGATGGATAAACTTTTGAATGCTTAATTTCCTAGTACTTATATTAACTAGATTTTAGTGATGAATAAGCTAGCAAGGTGGGAGTAGAGTAAAAAAAATGAATTTAAGCCGCAATTTTTTACAATAATATTTAAGATTTACACTTTTTTCCTTAAGATATAGGAAGTGGATCCCTTATAAGTAAATTTCAATGGGGCATGTCCTTTTGAACAAATTTTCCAATGTTGTAGCAAACTTAACTCATAATATCCATCTCTCAATTTGTTTAGTTGTAGCTTGTTAAGGAATTCATGGCTACTTTATTAGCTTCCTTAAATATCTATCAATCTTTCACTCTCTCCAAAATATAAAATGTGGTTATTCTTTAGATCTTCCTATATCATGGATGAGGTATTTACCAAGCCACTAGGACTTATCATTTCTATATTTCCTAGGAATAATGGAGCAATAGGATCACTATGTGGATTGTACCTTTCTTTGAGACTAAGAAGCCTATGGGCCTTTCCTTTTGTTATGTAACATCCCCTTACTATGCGATTGTAAATCGTGAAGTGTAAGTAAAAGACATTGTAAGTACTGATTCTAACTTCATCAAACTGTGGATGAAATCGATACGGTTAGGAGGATGAAAGTTTTGCACGACTAAAATGACAATTGGGGATGAATCCACTAGGTGAAAAGGTAAAAGGTGAGGGAATCTAATAAAGTTAACTAGTGTCATCATGGTTTCGATGAGGATGGAAGTTACAATCCTCACCTTAGGAATTACATACATGTTTAGTAAATGCACACTCATCAACTCCTTACATGCTCAAATTTGTGATCTTCACTTATTAACATAAATAAGTTGATTCCTTTTTATTGCAAAAACTATGAACGTAAGTATTCGAACGTAAAGAGTTCATCGAAAAGATGTAACTAACGAGTGGCATAAATCCTACCCTAGTAATCCACGAGTATCTTTAAGGAGTGGAACTGATTTTTATTATATATGCAAAGAAATTATATAAATCTGTTATGAGAAAGAAAACCTCAAAGAGGAGGAGGTCACTCCCACCTCATAATAATCAAGGTAATTGAAGGTAAAGCAAAGGTTACCTATATGAATAATATGTATTCATATATTTAGTTGATGTTTTTTTTTAACGAAAACGGTTATGTTGTATTGACGAACTCAGCGAAAAAGTGCTGAAAAGGGAAAACCATTACAACAAGTGTCCATAATCCCAGCTTCTAACAGTCAGAAAGCCGACAGCAGGACTAAGGAGGAATATCAATGCTAACTACCATATTAATAACAAGTTCATGAAGGCCAACAGCCATAGATTTGTTGGCTGCCACATCTGCCAATACATTGAGATTCCGGAGAATGTGGAAAATATTAATCTTCCTGAACGATTTAACCATGGTTCTTATTCTCTTAATCATTCTTGCTATTCGGTCATTCTTACTCCTGTTACCCTCATTCAAGGCTTATTAACCTGGAGCCACCAAATACTATAACTTCACCCACTCCCTTTTCCTTTAGCTGGATGAGGCCTTGCCAGAGTCCATAAGCCTCGGCCATATTATTGGTTTCATATCCAATATTCCAGGAGTATTCAGCCACAATTTTCCCTCCAGGATCAATTATAACTCCTCCCCCTCCCGCTCTTCCTGGATTCCCTTTGGAAGCCCCATCGAAGAAAAGTTTAAAAATCTGTCTTTCTCTTAGCCAGTTCTCAAACTGTGACTTGTCCAACCCGATCTCCCAGTCCTTCAGCTTAATATCAGCCTTAGTATTTATAGCCTTAATGTTAAGACTTTGAAGCCAGCTTCTTTCTTTATCGGTCAAATTATCTTTATTATCAGGGATCGTGGAGATGCTAACTACCTCCTTGAACAAAGCATTGATTTTTATATGGATCTTACAAGATGGCTGGTTTATATCCTGAAATATTCTGTGATTTCTTTCATTCTAGAGACACCAGCTGATAATTTTGGGAAGCTTCATCCAACAGGCCTTCAAACCTTTTTTGTTAGTGAACTCTCCCTAGTATAGATTGTCCCAGCTGAGAAAACAATTCTTGATTCTGTCCGGTATTTGAATCCTGTCTCCCCAGCAATTTAACACTTCGATCTAGACTGAGGTGGCATATGGGAATTTTAAAAATAAATGATTGATATTTTCTGTGGCATCAGCATAGAGAGGACAGCAATAGGGCCCAGCAAACCCCTTCTTCACCAAATTATCCCCCGTGAGAATTCTCTCATGCAGCAATGTCCAGGTGAATAGATCGATCTTCGATAGCGTGCTAGTACTCCACAGACGGTTCCATAATTTAGGATTGACCGGCACATTGATCTTGGCAGCAAATCGCCTGTAGCCTTTAGACGCAGAGTAATTGCCGGATCCCCAACCACAACTGTCTTTTTTGAGCTTGGATAGAGGAGCAATCCCAGCCAGATGAGTTAATAGCTAATTTTTATCATCCTCTAACTCGACACAGCACTCTGGGAGAACCCATCCAGCCCAGCGATTGGAAACATCATTCTTCCACGTAGAGATATCCCAGACTGTGTGAAGACCCTGCGATTCCATCCAGCATTGGAGACATGGAATTTGTGGAGGCTCCTTGCTGAAGATCACATCTTGCCATAGACTGACGAGTTTCCCATTTCTCGGGACCCAGTGCAGCTCCTTTCTAAAGTGAGGCAGCGTTTTGATACATAGATTGTAAACCGGTGATCCAGTCCTTGTTTCTCGATCCCCATCGAGGCATCTAAGACGTGGCCAGGAAAGTATTTACCTCTCAATACACGGCTGCACCAGGTCTGGCTGGAGTCTAGCATGCCCTAGAGCATCTTGGATCCCATGGCTAAGTTCTGGGTTCTTAAGTCTCTGATGTGGAGGCCACCTTCAGCTCTTGGGAGTTTGACAGTTTCCCAGTTTACCAGGGCAATTTTTTTACCTCCACTATCCCCCCTTTGCCAGAGAAAGGATCGGATCAAGCCTTCAATTTCAGTAATAATTTTAACCGGAGCAAGGAGCAGTGAACATTGATAAATCAGAAAGCTGTTCAAGATTGCTTTAATGAGGATTCCCTTCCCTGCTAGATTTAGGCAGGCAATCCCCCAGCCAATGATTTTCCTTTTGATTTTTTCCACTATAGGAGTCCAGGCAGAGCTCTTGGACTTAGTTTTGAAAATAGGGACCCCTAGATAGCTAAATGACTCCCAGGAGACAGCTCCATCCATATTGAGAACCCGGGAGATATCTAGCATGTCCCTGGGGTTTATATTCCAGCCATAGATCTGACTCTTCCTTAAATTGATTTTGCTACCTGAGGCTAGGCAATAGCGATTGATTTCACTCTTGAACCGGCGAGCAATTATCTGGCTGGCTCCTCCTAACAAGAGAGTATCATCCGCGAATTGTGCATGATTGATGTCTTTGGAGCCTCTAGCCATCTTGATACCGGGGAGATCATGATCGTGCCTGGCAGCTTCCAACTGGAAACTTAGAACATAAGCCTAAATAGCATAAAGCAGGGGGGAAAGCGGGCATCCTTGCCTCAGACCTCTCATGGATTGGAAGAAGGGGCCAACTCTTCCATTGACTAATGGGGCTATCCAAGGGGTGCTAATACAGGCCTCGACCCAGCTAATAAAGTCTGATGTGAATCCAAATCTCCTCATTACCTGAAAGAGGAAGGGATGGTTGACTCTGTCAAAGGCATTTGCTAAGTCGAGCTTCACCACCATTCCTTTGTCTCCATTCTTCAGGCTAGAGTGAATAGCCTCTTGGACTAGGATGACATTGTCCCCGATCTTTCTTCCTTTGACAAAGCCACCTTGGTTTTCCGGGACTAAGTAGGGCAAAATATTTTTTAGTCTTCCCGCCATGATCTTAGTGATTATTTTATAGCCAATGTTGCACAAGGAGATTGGCTTGAACCTGTTAAATGACTTTGCCTTCCTCTCTTTAGGGATGAGGGCTAGAAATGTTGAGTTAGTACTTCCTCCTATTTTAGTACTTCTCTGAGACTTAGAGATAATTTTGAATAAATCCTTTTTAAAAATCTCCCAGCATATTTTAATGAAAGTGGCGTTGAAGCCATCAGGCCCCGGGGCACTGTCCTCTTCCATACCATCGACTGCTTTCTTAATTTCATCCATAGTGACTTTCTTGGTCAGGTTGTCATTGTCTTTATTCTTCACAGCTCTAGGGACGAGGTTCAGTATCTCATCATCTTCAGAGGTTGGTTGGGCCGTGAACAGGTCATGGAAGTGCTTGGATGCTTCTGTTTTAATATCTTCATAATTGGTGATCAGCCTGTCAGTGGTCTGGATTTCAGTCACACGGTTGTAATTCTTTCTCACCTCAGCCAGTTTATGGAAGTAGCTGGTATTTCTGTCGCCGACCCTCAGCCATTTGCTCCTTGATTTTATCTTCCACCAGTCCAAATCCTGCCCGCATGCCTCATGAAGGTCTGTTTGCAATTTGATCTCTAATTAGATGTCCTCAACATCCACGTTTCCAACCTCCATTTTTGACTAATGGGTCTCTAGCGCAGAGGCTGCATGGGATTTGGCTAGGCCGAGAGGGGGAGTTGTTTTGGCCCAAGACTTTAGAGTCTTTTTTAATATTCTTAATTTCTCCTCCCAAATGTAGAAGGGAGACCCAGTGACCGGAAGGGACCAAGTCTATGTAACAATTTTAAGAAATTCAGTATTTTTGGCCCATAGAGGACTGAATTTGAACGATATTGGGCCCAATTTCTTGTCATTCTCCAGCTCGAGAAGAATAGGTTTGTGGTCCGATCCTCCAAATGGAAGGATCTTAGAGGAAAACTTCAGACCTAGCAGGAGGAAAGTGTCCTGGATAAGGGATCGGTCGAGTCTGGCAACAATGTGTCCGGGTCCGGTCCTTTTGTTGTTCCAAGTATATTTTCCCAATGATGGCTTCACATCCATGAGGTTCCAATCCAAAATGATGTCATCCACCATTTCTCTGATAGGATCTCTGACTAAGGAGCCTCCTCTTTTTTCTTCTTGGCTGAGGATGGCATTTAAGTCCACAGCTAGGACAACATTTCCCTGCAGGTTGCTCCTTTCTTCACGAAGGAGGGTCCAACAAATTTTTTTTTCTGCATATGAGTTAGGGGCGTAAATATTGAAAATTATTACCTGGATGTTTGATTCTTTATCCCTCAATTGGTGAGGATCCAGGAGGTGTTATACTTGATGTCAACGGCCTCATACTTCGTGTCATCCCACAAGGTGCCTATGCCGCCAGATGCTCCCCTTGAGCTAATGGCAGCTTTGCCTCTTTTCTTCCAGAATTTGGTACTAGTTTGGAGAAATACTTCTTCCTCCATTTTGGTCTCCTGGATCAGGAAGATGTCCGGATGGTGCAAGGATATTAGATCTTTCATTCCTTCTTCCTTGGATTTGTTGCCGAGACCTCTACAGTTCCAGGAGAGGACCTTCATTACTTACTTTTGGAGATCGAAGGCATCCCTTTCTAGGCATGCCCCTGATGACGAGTATTCCTTGTATTTTTCAGGAGCTTTTCCAGGGTTAGCTGGGACCCTTGCAATTTATCCTTGTAGGTGGCTTGTTCCCTTTCCTCTTTCTTAGATTTTTTGCCTTTGGTTTTAGTCAGTCTGGGGGTGGAAATTTTAATTTCCCCTTCCTCTTCTTCTTCTTATTTTGGTTCTTCCTCCAATTGATCTATGCTTTCTCCTTCTTTTATCATTAGAGTGTCTTCATCTTGATCTTTCCCTTTATGATCTGAATTGGCTTCTTTGGGCTCCTTACTGTCCCCGTTACTTGATTTCTCTTCTACTTCATTAGATTAGCCGGTTGAAAGCCTCCGAGCACTCTGGGAGCGGGTCTCTGCCCACCCTTGACTCCATTGGTGCCATCTTAGATCAATGCATGGTCAACTCGCCCAGCCTTCACGTGCCTGGAGTCCCTGCAGTGAGCAAACACCTCGGTTAGGTCGCTCACGTTCCTCCAAAGATCGCCTGTGTCCAAGCTCGTGCGCTGCATGCATGCGTGAGGTGAAAATAAATTGATTAACCCAAGTTTAATTCAAAGGCTATTCCATGTTTTATTAGTGCCAAATCATGCACAAATTCTCCCATATGATAGGGTTCATTATTGTGTGTTGATATATTTAATTGATGTTAAGGAACAAATTATATGCATATAATGTAGTGAAAACCCTTTTTAATATATATATATATATATATATATATATATATATATATCCAAAGCCAAAAATAATTACTAAAATAGTCCTAAGAGGAAGTGGCAACGTGAAGGATGAATGCTACATGAGCTTTAGGTGTTGTCTTTTGAGAAAAAACGTGGAAATTGTTTCGCCATTTGTCTTTTAGGAAATCTTTAATTTTTTATTTATGGAAGTTGTGTTCTCCTTAGTCTAGGTGGGAGACTCTAATCTGAATGAAACCTTGGATTGTTAAAAGCGAGATGAATGGTTGCGTGTTGATAAAATATTATCAGCATTTGAGTGGTATGTATACCTGCGATCTGAATGGTTGTGCGTTGATTTGAAGTATCAGCATTTGAGTGGTATGTATACCTACGATCTGAATGGAAACTTTGATTTTAAATCTGATCTGATTTATTGCGTTTTGATTTAAAGTTAATGATTTATTATGCCTCCAATCTGATCTAGAGTAATGTTTATGCTGAACACGATTTGGATCTGATCTAGAATAATGTCTATGCTGAATATGATTTGGATATAACCTAGAGTAATGTTTATGCTGAATACAATTTGGATCTGATCTAGACTAATGTATATGATGAATACGATTTGGATATGATTTAGAGTAATGTTTATGCTCAAAACGATTTGGATATCATCTATACTAATGTCTATGCCGAATACGATTTGGATATGATCTACTATTCTGATCTGCTCCAGAGTAATGTCTATTCTGAATACAATTTGTATCTGATCTAGAGTAATGGCTATTTCGGATGTGATTTGGATATGATCTAGAGTAATGTCTATTCTGAATGCGATTTGGATCCGATCTAGAGTAATGTCTATTATTATTATTCTGAATGCGATTTGGATTCGATCTAGAGTAAAGTCTATTATTATTTTGAATGTGTTTTTTTTAAGATCCATAACTAATAAACTTATTAGAATGTTGACTACGTTTCTAGATCCATAGCTATTGAAATTCTTTGACTGTTTTTTTTATCCATAGTTATTGGATTGCTTTGAGTGCTTTTTTAGATCCATTGCTAAGACGTTTATTGGATTACTTGACTGCATTTTTTTAGACCCAGAACTCATACAATTATTTCTTTGATTGTGCTTTTTTCCATATCTGACATGTGTCATTCTCATGCGTTAGGTTAGATATGTAGTTGTTTCATACATATCTTCATTTGGATGCGTGTTGATATGGAAATATGGATAAATATCAGATCTTATACCTTTGTTTTGTACAGTTCGATCTTCCCCCGTTTTCTCGTGGTCAAAGTCCATGCGTTGGGAAACAAGCATCTTGTGCTTTGAAACTATTCATTGTCTGGTGAAAGATTTGTCCTCGCACTGCTTGTATATAGGTTATCTTTATTTGAGGTATGGAAGCGTGGGCATTCTTTTTGTAGTCATAATATAGAATTCCATATTTAAGTGTAACAAACATTGGGATGCTTTCATTTGTTTATATTTTAGTTACCTTGCAAAATGTAGGGCGAATCCCTTGTAATTATGCTTATGCATAGTTTGTGACCGTCCATCTTATTATTGTAATAATTATATTGTATGACGGATTTAATTTTACATTGTGTGTAAGGGTGTTTTCCTCTGCATGGTTGGGAAATGGGTTTTCCTTTGTATTGGGATGGTAGAATAAATGTTAAAAATTATTGGTTGATTGAAGTTGACTATTGACCTAGTTTACCTATTAACTGAGTCTAATTGTCATGTAAAACCCTAGGTTGTTCATTGATGGAGAACCCAGTTCATTATGTTTAAGAACCAAGTCAATTAGGTTGAGTATTTAAATTGTGGTACTACCAATAATGGAAGACACTCCTCAAGAACAGAATCTCTAGAAGGATTCACTCTTTACTACATAGCGAGAATGGAATTGGGTTTGGTTGGAGATACTATTGATTAAGTGTATGCTTTATTTTATTAAAAATAAGGAAGGGTCTCGATATGACAGTTCAACCCTTGAATGTTAGTAATTATGTGATCTAAGGTAACCCAAGCAAGACATCTTGATACTTGAACGGTTTGATTTAACTAGTGTATTACGGACCTGATGTTCGCTAAACAATTGAATGGTTAATTAAATAAATAAAAAAAGAGCCTCGTTGAAAATTAAACTCTTTGCCTTAGGGTGAGCTTATGACTTGGTTTATTTTGATAACACTTGTGAGTGATTGTCTGATATCCCTGCCTTAGTGGATTCGTCGCCCAGCTCGGGGGGTTGCTCTAGGTGGAAGAACCTACGTCGATAGAGAAAATGGTTGGGTGGAAAGTCATAGGCAAGATTTTAGTCAAACAAGTTGTTTTCACATTAGAGTGGTATTGTCAAAACCCGAAATTTTCCGAAAAATTTTAAATTTTTTAAATGCATATAATTTTCATAAATGCAGTAAACTAATTATTTAATTAGTTATGTGTTACTAAATTCATTATCTGGATTATCTATTGGTTATGTTTAAAGATAGAACAGTTCTTTTCAGTTTATTGACTTCTTTTCTCTTTGCGACCACAAGGTGGGACTGCCATGCAATTCTGGGCTTACTTAGGTTTCGAGCTAATGCAGGAAGTTTTCATGTTCTTGCAGACTATAGGTAAGAAGTTCGGGTGCTGCTTGTCAAAATTCTGAAGTATTTAATTACAAGTTCGTCGCAAAATAAAAGCTCAGTAAGAAAATAAATGCTAACCAAATTCCAAAGTTTATCAAGGTAAAATCATTAAACTGCCTTCCTTTTTAGGACTCTTAAGGGATGTGATTCAGTTCTCACAGTAATGGCTGTAACTGTCTTCTTTCTAGTAAACGTAAATTTGTAGATCTTTAAAGTTTTACTAAACTATTCGATATCTATTATAGTCGTCAAGTGTAAAAATGCCTTAACTCTTTCTTTACAAACAGAGTAAGAATAACAGAGTTATAAATCAATGGTTTAATTTCAAAGGTGTACAATACATTTACATCATGATGGACTTGGTTACTGTATGTGATAAGTACATAATGTATATTGATAGAGGTTTATGTATTACTGTTTCCAATTTCAAACTTTGAAGTTTAATGGGTTCACATATTATTTCCAAGCTGCTGTTTGAAAAGGATACACTAGTGTTGATACATAGAGTTTTATTTATACAACAACTGCTCCAAAGCATATCCTAGCCTATCTTTAGTAAGAAAGGTAGCTTATTCTAAACAGGTTTTATACCATCCCTATCATAGATATAAAAGGGGCATGTCCTTAATGGACTATAATCCTGAAGGAATGCATATCATGATAGTTTTATGGCTTAACTTTTATGTTGGTGAATCCCTTATCAAAGAGATTTGTGGCTTAACCTTTGTCATGTTACAATTTAGGGGTTTAAGAACAACTTATTTTAAGCAATACACTAGCCAAAATAAACGTTGTTACTTTCTTTTGTATTTAATGCCAAACTTTACCATTTTAATAAAATAAACAAGGCCAATGAGGTTAACAATAACAATATGAAAGTTGCCATAGTTAGCTTCTTTAAACCTCCTTTATAACAACAAGTGGTATACCTTTGTGTTAAGCTTATAGATGTTGGTTGAGCATATATTTATTGTAAGCAATGTTCTTACTAAAGGTAATTGTATTTAATTCTTTTATAACACCGTTACATGAATTTATTATTATCAAGCTTGAACTGTAGAAGAAAGAACAATTTCATAGCCTAGAGAGGTCATGGAAAAGACCACGCCATGATTTTCATAATCTTAAACTTGACTTGAGTTTATATAAATACCATAATTTATATAGTAAAGGGTTGTAACCCTTCCCACGACCTTGATGATTGTTAAAGTGATGAGTTTATAATGACAAAAGTCTTATGTTCCCATGCAGCGTTTACAAGGATCATGGGTAAAGTGGAACCTTCGAATATCATTGAATAGGAAATGATAATACTCGTGGAGAGAAGATCTCCGAGACTATACACTCGAACCCATAGCTTGCAAATTATTTATCTGGTAACGTGGCCTTGTTGTGGCCATGTGCTGCATGGATATAAGGGACTCTCCCTCGAACCCTAATCTTATTATCCCTTCCATATTTTTGGGCCTCCTGCCACTCTGCGATGGTGCTGGTGCACCCTTGTCATGCTGCTCCTCTGCAAGGGTATTCTCCAGCTCGTTATCTTTCACATAGGCTTGTCCAAAAGCATGTTTAAGAAGTGCCGTCCCAAAGTGTTGCTGTTGGACATATGTTAACCGTTCTTCCTTCAGGGTTTCGCTGTCTTACCAGCTCGAACCCAAACCCTTTGACTGTAACCGAACTCCTTCCTCAGTGAAAGTCGAAGTCTTGTTCTTCTGAGTGGAGATTGGTTGTTTGCGGTACTGGTGATCCTTTTCCCTTCCTGCAGTGAAATGAAGGGTTTCCTCCTTGCGCTGGTGGTTGCTTACTGTTCGTTGATAGTCACGCCTCATTTAACATTTAGGTAAGAAGGCTGTTAATCCTTCTCTTACGTCGTTGTTTGTTTTAACATATAAATGTTTATTTTATAACAGGTTTTTAATGAAGATACTTTTCTTGTTAACAGGTTGGCTCTCCTCTCTACTTAGTTTGTGCGAGGTTGCGACGGTAGTACTGGATTCACAGGTAAGCCTGGTTTGACCATGGCAGTTCCTCCTTGTTTGGTCCCTTTGGGACAATTGTGGGTGCGTCGTCGTGGTCTGCAATCCCTTGGGGTTTCGGTTTACCTGTTACTTAGTTTGTTATTTTTGGTGGTTGATGAGGCCCTTGCATTGTGCGGGGGTGCTTCGGCTCCGGCCGTGACTGTATATGTTAGTTTTTGTTTAATTACTTGAAGAAGCCGTGGGCTTTGGGAAGTTTTCAGACTCTTTGTTTATCTTTGCTATGTAATTGATGAGGCCGAGAGATAAATTGGAAAAAGGGCTTAAAACCCTCGATTTCATACTTTCGTTGTCATTTTGGTATTACACGGTTTTCACCCTAAATCCATAACATAAGTTGTTAATACAGTCTTTTTTAAATATCTTTTGTTTATAGTACAGTACTGAAATTTGTTTACTTTACTTGTGTTATAATTATAATATTTAAGCTCGGCAGTAAGAAAATATTTACAGCATCTTTGTAATTATCTTTGATTTATAAAATACCTTTGTAAATTATGAGGTTATTAGTTAGGTTGTATAATATTTGGTTAAGCTCGATAGGTCGAGCATTTTGTCGCTCTGTGGGATAATTCCTATGCGTTATTGTACTTGGTTTTTACCCGTAATAATATTTTTTAATCTTCAAATATACTAGGGTTACTGTACAGGGTTTTTATAATAATTTATTTTATTACAAGGAATTATAAAAGGTTGTTATATAATTTATTTTTAACCTTCGGAGGTATAAAGACTCCATGTTTTTACTGAATTATTTATGTATCTGCTAGATACAGCTTTGAGTACAGAGATTATATTTGTTTACTATGTATTATAATGGAATAAAACATTGCTTATCTTCATAATATACTGTTCTTATAAGAATATATTTATTACCCTTATTCTTTGTTTATTTATAATCATAAATAAAATTAGTAATTTATTACTGTGTTATTACACTTACTGTACTATATACTTTACAGAAATACTCTCTGTATTCTATATTGTCTTGATTATGTTACAAGTTAATATTTATAAAATAAAAGTAAAATAACTAAGTACTGCATTTGTTGACAGCTTAAAAGTATAGGTTGGCAATTGTAGAATTTGTTTTATGCTTAACTAAATAGAACCAAATAAATGAATAACATACATTACTATCCGTTAGTAAAATCTGAAATTCAATAGATTATCTGTAGAAGTAAGTCAATATTCTAGCTATTCTTTCTTTCAATTTGATTTATTAAACATGCAATAGTTAATTAACCTAAACTGGAATGAAATAAACTGTAGAATGGTAAAGCATTTCTATTTAGCTTCACCCTACTCTAGTTTTATTGTTATACTCTTCTCTTGAATTCAAATAAGCAATAAGATTACTAAAAGTAACTACTGTATCAAAAACTATTTTATCTACCCATTCATACTACTGTCAATAAATAATATAGTTTCTTTCTCTATTTCTAAAAGACTGACAGTTTCAGTACGGGTTAATACTACTCCTGATACAAAAGATATTTCTTCTGATAACAACACAAAGAAAATACTTCTATAATTCCATTAACATTCTATTCTACATTTTCATCATACTATCTTTATTTATAAATTCACCCCTGTGCTAGAGTACGGTCTGGATCACTCCAGATGAGGAAAAACATAGGTGGGGTTTTATTTCTCATCAAAATATTTTGTTACTAAACAAACTAAGAACAACTTCATTACCAAACCATCTAAATCCTTACATCATAAGCTACAAACATAACATTCAATCATACACAGATATTAAAACAAAGATTATTAGATGGCAGAACCTGTTCTTGAGCTTGGACGACAACAGCAATGGGAGGCCGTTCCTCCCTACCAACTCCTGGAGAGCGCTCAAACAGCGACTCCTCAGGACCCCCGAGCTTGCTCTGGTATCCCTAGTTGGAACTAGGTGCAGCAATAATCAAGTACCAGTCTTCAGACTCAATACAAACCCTGAACTTATCAGTAAGTTCTCTCAGCTAGCAAGCTGTATCAGACCAAGTTACTGCAGATTATCTCTCAAAAACTTTTCTTACAGTTTTCTCTTTTTTCCCCAATGACTTCCTTGAAGAGCATTCCTCCTGAATGATTCTTCTCCTGGAAAATATCTGAGCAGCCTTAGCTCTATTCGTTGGGTACTTTTAAAATATTGCGTAGGTCTTTTTGGGTTAGTTGTCATTTATTGAGCCACCTGCTCTAATCCCACTTTCTTGGGGGATCATGACCCCAAATGTAGGGAAGTTGCCACCTGCAACATAGGAAGTGTTTGAGGATGCTGCCACTTGTCTTTTGCCCTCCACCTAGTTCCTTCCACCAGTTTGACCAATAACACTCTTATTAACAGCTCTCCCAAGCTGTTGTCTCCACTTTTTATTTATTAAAAATAAAATATTTAGAATTACATTCCACTTCTTTTGAATTTGTTGAGTCATCAGTTCCTACTTAGCCTTAAATTTAACATAATGTCTTAGGAAATCTAATTAAAACAATTAATATTATTTTACAAAATTGGGGTATGTGACATACACACCCCCTTAAAATGTAACATCGTCCTCGATGTTACTTATTATTCATCCTTTGCAATCTCCTGGAACAGATTCGGGTATGCCTCCCGCATCTTACTTTCCAGTTCCCAGGTAGCCTCTTCAGGACTAAAGTGCTTCCATTGCACCTTCACCTGTCCAATGGTGCGGTTCTGCAGAGTAATTTCCCTCCTCTCGAGGATACAGTCCGGTTCCACCAGAATTTCTCATTTTGGTTCCACTTGTACAACATTCCAATCAACCACATGAGTAGCATCATGAACATACTTTTTCAAAACAGAGATATGAAAAACATTATGCACTTTCAAGTTAGGTGGTAATGCTAGCTGGTACGCAACCTGACCAATTCTAGATAAAATTTCAAATGGACCACAATAACGTGGTGCTAGCTTTGCACAACTCCCCAGTCTTAGAGAGCTTTTCTTTGGCCTTACCTTTATAAACACGTGCTCACCTACCTGGAACTCCTTGGGAGTTCTTTTCAAATCTGCTTGGCTCTTTTGCCGATCCTGTGCCACCTTCGAATTTTCCTGCACTTGCTTCACAATCTCTTCCATTTCTTTCAACAATTCTGGTCCTAACACTAATCTATCTACTGGATTATTCCAAGAGATAGGAGTGTTGCATTTACGTCCATACAAAATTTCAAATGGATTAAACTTAGCTGATGACTAATAGTTATTATTATATGCAAACTCTGCTAAATGTAAGTAGCCTTCCCACTTACCTGGCTGATCTTTAACATACATCTTTAATAAATCCTCCAGCACCTGATTCACTCTTTCAGTTTGTCCATCTGTTTGAGGATGGAAGGAGGTACTGAAATTCAACGTTGTATTTAATCCCTTAAACAAGGACTTCCAAAAATTCCCTATGAATTTAGGATCCCTGTCTGAAATTATAACTTTCAGTACTCCATGTAACCAAAAAATCTGCTTTAAGAATATATCAGCTATATTGGCAGCCTTGTAAGTAGTTTTGACAGGAAAGAAATGTGCTGCTTTGGTTAACTTGTCAACCACCACCATAATAGAGTCATTTTGATTCTGATTTCTGGGCAGTCCAGTAATAAAATCTAAGCTAATCACTTCCCATTTCCAGCTAGGAATAGGTAAAGGTTGTAGCAAACCAGCTGGATGTTGGTGTTCGGTTTTCACTTGTTGACAGTCCAAACATCTAGCAATGTATTCAGCTACGAGTGATTCCATGAAGATGGGTAACACTTTTTGGCCAAATTTGGCGATGAAAACTTGATTTTTTACTCATGTGCTAGATAGAAGCCCTCAAAACACATATATTCCATGTGAATTTCGACTTGCAGTAAAAAAACAAATTGTAGAATATTATGTTG
>LPNX010606430.1:115371-131740 GCA_001517045.1 Pseudotsuga menziesii
TGGCGCGTGCTCTCCGACTGGACTGCGGAGAATTCCGAGAAGATATGCTCGTCATGGTATGGTATCAGCTGCACAAAAGACACCAAAAGAGTGGTCGCCATAGACCTTGACTATGAAGGTATGGAAGGCACCCTTTCCCCGTCTATAGGCAACCTGTCATTATTGCAGTCTTTGTCTCTGTTAGGAAATACTTTCTCAGGTTGTATACCACGGGAGTTGGGTAATTTGACACGCCTCACATACCTATCAATTTCTAGCAATTCTATTTTGGGTTCTATTCCGTCTGAAATATTCAGGCTGCCCCTCAAAACTCTTTCTCTTGATGGTAACTTTAGTATACCTAAAGCCATTGCTAATTTGACCTTCTTGACCCAGTTAGAGATATGCGAAAATAGTGAAGCTAACATACCCCAAGACATTGCCAATTTGACTAAGTTAACCACCTTGGCTTTTTTTGCAAATAACCTCACTTGCAACATATTTAAAGTCATTTCCAATTTGACTCAATTGACTTCCTTAGATCTTTTTGCAAACAAGCTCACTATTTCTGAAAATAATCTCACCAATATCAACCCTATATCCCTTGCCAATTTGACTCGGTTGACCTCCCTAGCTCTTCATGCAAACGAGCTCACTAGCATCCCTGTAGCCCTTTCCAATTTGACTCAGTTGACCTCCCTAGATATTTCTGAAAATAATCTCACCAATATCAACCCTATATCCCTTGCCAAATTGACTCGGTTGACCTCCCTAGATCTTTCTGCAAACAAGCTCACTAGCATCCCTATAGCCCTTTCCAATTTGACTCGATTGACCTCTCTAGATCTTTTTGAAAACAAACTCACTGGTAGCATCCCTATATCCCTTGCCAATTTGACTCGATTGACCCACCTAGATCTTTCTGACAACAAGCTCACTAGTAGCATCCCTATAGCCCTTTTCAATTTGACTCGGTTGACCTCCCTAGATCTTTCTGATAACAAGTTCATTGGTAGCATCCCTGAAGCTATTACCAATCTAAGGAAGCTTACACAACTTTCACTCTCAAACAACAACTTGATGGGCACAATTCCGAGAGCCATAGGAAAGCTTCATTCATTGAATTGGTTACATTTGGACTCGAACAAATTCACTGGATGTATCCCATATAGCATAGGTCATCTAAAGGATCTCTCTCAACTAAACATATATAACAATAGCTTTTCTGGTAGCATTCCTGATAGTATTAATGGTTTGGTTTCACTTATATACCTAGATCTATCAAAAAACAACTTTGAGGGGTTGATTCCTGATGGCATTGGCAATTGTATTTATTTGAGAATGTTCTCTGCTCATTCTAATAACTTCTCTGGAAAATTGCCAACATCTTTAGCCCATTGTCCCCAACTTATGCTACTGGATTTAGGGAAAAACGGATTGACAGGGGAGCTTCCTCGGTACCTCTCATTTTTTCAAGACTTGAGAGTTTTAATCCTTGGTTATAATAATTTGCATGGTTATATTCCTCAACACATCACAAATATCACCACCTTGCAGCTATTGGATTTATCCAACAACAAATTCAGTGGAAGAATACCAATTCATCTTGAAAGACTCTCCGGATTTGCAACTGCACCAAATAATGAAGCATTATCTTTTGATGAAATAGAAATCGAGATGAAAAGACATGTGTATACTTTGTCATATTTGTGGGATGGAAATATTATACTTGATTTGTCTTGCAATAATCTTATAGGGGAAATCCCTACAAGCATAGGAAGTATGAGCCACTTGCGATTGTTGAATTTATCTTCAAATCAATTGGAAGGGAAAATACCTGCATCTTTTGGTGGGATATCTACTTTGGAGCAGCTGGACTTAGCGAATAATAATTTGAATGGATCAATTCCTGAAGAGCTCTCTAAACTATATGGGTTGAGCATTCTGGATGTTTCATCAAACAACCTCTGCGGTCAAATCCCAACAGGGACACAATTTTCCACTTTCAATGCAACTTCATTTCAAAAGAATAAGTGCTTGCGAGGTTGTCCTTTAGATTCATGCAATGAAAATGAAAGACCATATAGAAAAAGCATTGATAGTACTAGTATGGGCAATAATGTAAGAGTGGGATGGCTAAGTAGTGTGAATGAAAAAATGTCATTAGTAGCAGTGGGAATCGGAACAGGGATTGGATTTGGGGGAGTCATTGTTGTCTTTACGTTATCGAAGAGAGCTAAACAATGGCTGGTGCCCCTAAACACGCCAAAACCTTTTTTTGGTGTATATCGATTCCCTACATAGTCACATCCGCCTAAGCCCAAAGGTTTCACTCCATTATGTCAAAAGATAATATATGTAATGAATAGATAAATTCTATTATCTCCTCAATAGCATTGTTATAATGGAAAAAAACACAATGATCTTATAAACATAAATATATTTAGAAATATATTTAATCTTGTAATATAACTTGAAATTTATAATACATTTATATAACTCTAAATTTGTATTATTTATTTTTTTTTGCAAAATTTATGATCATTAATAAAATGATGTTGGTAATTCTATATGTTTATATATAGATCAAGTTACAAAAAGTCAGCATTTAAATATATTCTGTGCAATATTTTTATTTTTATTTAAATATAATTTTTAACGAGTAAAAAGATACATCTTGTTATTCATAATGAACCAGAGTCACTAGTTTTCACGGTAGTTGCTAATATATATAAAGTAACAAATATTTACTTTTTTTATTGCAAATCCGCAGGTGACTGGCAAATATTTATTCAGAAAAGAATAGAATGAAGGTCCCGATAATAAATATTTACACGTAACACTGCATTGAATGCCGAAAACCATAAACTATTTCAAAATAATTTCCTAAAATCATGAAACAACTGAAAATGACGGTGGAAAACTAGAGAATCGCTCCAACCGCTATTGTAAACTTCAAATTCACCGCCTAAAATTGTTTGGAGTATTTTCTAAGTTGTTGAAGTACATGCACTTTAAATAGAACTTATATCACCTTCCCGCCAACGCTAAGAGCACACTTCACAATGCAAACATTATCAACTAATTGGCCAATAAAATGTGGTATAAATCCAAATTTAAAAAATAATTTACTTTTTTTCCCTTAAACTAATATTCAACATTAGCCAAGCAAAATTTTTACCATCGTACAAATAGATTAATGTTGCTAAACAATCCATATTTATTACCTACTTAACATAATAAAAAATATACTTACAATACATAAAATTACCATCACCATTTCATTAATACATCGTAAATTTAGTTAAAAAGATTATAAATTTCAAGTAATAATAAATGGTCTATACACTATTTTTATTTTTACCGTGTTTACATGAAAATTTCCATTCTAATTATTTTCCTTTCTTTTAATTAATGGAGCGAGTTTATTATTATATTTCTATGATTGTGTTGAAACCTAATCGAGTAAATTTTTAATGGAGCGAGTTTATTATTATTTCTATGATTGTGTTGAAACATAATCGAGTAAATTTTTAATTCTTTATTACGTTGAAACGCAATCCATATAAGTAGGAATATGTGTATTTATTTTCCTTTCTTTTAATTAATGGAGTGAGTTTATTATTATTTCTATGATTATGTTGACACATAATCGAGTTTTACTTCTTTATTATGTTGAAATGCAATCCGCAATCCATATAAGTAGGAATATGTGTAAGGGATGAAAAAGATTAATTATATTGTATACACCTAAATATGTGTAAGGGATGTAAGTTAAATATGTGTGTATATATGTATGCATGTAAAAGATTAATTATATTGTATACACCTAAATAATATCATTTATACATAATTCGAAGAAGAAACATATTTATATATTGATGTTAAAATCAAATAAAACTAAAAATTTACATGGTATTTCCAAACAATAATCGAATGTGATAAATTAAATATTTAACAAATTTACATACACATAAATAAACAAATTAAAAATGAGTTACTTTTTTATTTTTTAATATCTTGATCTTGTATGGTGAAAGAGAATAAGTTTATAAACCAAAATTTATAAAATTATTTAATGTTTCCAAATAATATAATTGAGTTGGTGTATTTTTTAAGGACCATTAACTATATAATGTAATATAGTTAACAAATTTAAGAATATATTCATAATAAACTACTCTTCAATGCAGGTGAAGACAAACTAAAATTGGGGTAAGATCTTATTGTCATTATGAAATGTGTTGGCATCTATATTGTGTTATGTAAAACTAGGTCAAGACAAACTAAAATTGGTTATGAATGTTAGAGTAAGATCCTATTTTCATTATGAAATGTGATGGCGTCTATATGTGCTATCTAAAACTACACAAAGATGTTGTCTTCATGTCCATAATGTTTCTACTAGTGAATATGCTTTGTTGTAGTTAAATCCTCTTTTTATATCCGAAAGGGGTCTAATTTTTATTAGTCTTCATCACCCAAAATTAAAGTTGAAATAGTTGCATGATGGATAAGCTTTTGAATGCCTAGTTTCCTAGTACTTATATTAACTAGATTTTGGTGCTGAATAAGCTATCAAGGTGGGACTAGAGTAAAAAAAATGAATTGAAACGACAATTTTTAACAATAACCTTTAAGATTTACACTTATTTTCTTAAGATATAGGAATTCGATCCCTTATAAGTAAATTTCAATGGAGCATGTCCTTTTGAACAAATTTTCCAATATTGCAGCAACCTTTAACTCATAATATCAATCTCTAAATTTGTCTAGTTGTAGCTTGTTAAGGAATTCATGGCTACCCTATTAGCTTCCTTATATATCTATCGATATTTCACTATATCCAAAATGTAATCTCACCAATTTGACTCAGTTGACCTCCCTAGATCTTTCTAAAAATAATCTCACCAATAGCAACCCTATATACCTTGCCAATTTGACTTGGTTGACCTCCCTAGATCTTTCTAGAAAAAAAATCACTGGTAGCATCCCTATAGCCCTTACCAATTTGACTCGATTGAACTCCCTAGATCTTTTTAGAAACAAGCTCACTGGTAGCATCCTTGTAGCCCTTTCCGGATTGAATCAATTGTCCTCCCTATATCTTTCTGAAAACAAGCTCACCAGTAACATCTTTGTAGCCCTTGCCAATTTGACTCGGTTGACCTCCCTAGATGTTTCTGATAATAATATCACCAGTACCATCCTTGCAGCCCTTGTCAATTTGACTCAATTGACCTTCCTAGATATTTCTAGAAACAAGCTCATCGGTAGCATCCCTGTAGCCCTTGCCAAATTGACTTGGTTGTCCTCCCTATATATTTATGAAAACGATCACACCAGTAGAATCCCTATAGCACTTTCCAATCTGACTCAGTTGACCTCCCTAGATCTTTCTGATAACAAGCTCATTGGTAGCATCCCTGAAGCTATTACCAATCTAAGGAAGCTCACACTTCTTTCACTCTCAAACAACAACCTTATAAGCACAATTCCGAGAGCCATAAGAAAGCTTCATTCATTGTATTGGTTATATTTGGACTCGAACAAATTAACTGGATGTATCCCATATAGCATAAGTCATCTAAAGGATCTCTATGATCTAAACATATATAACAATAACTTTTCTGGTAGCATTCCTGATAGTATTAATGGTTTGGTTTCACTTAAATACCTAGATCTATCAAAAAACAACTTTGAGGGGTTGATTCCTGATGGCATTGGAAATTGTATTTATTTGAAAATGTTCTCTGCTCATTCTAATAACTTCTCTGGAAAATTGCCAACATCTTTAGCCCATTGTACCCAACTTATGGAGAATTAGTTTTTGATGAAATAGAAATCAAGATGAAAATACATGTGTATACTTTGTCATATTTGTGGGATGGAAATATTATACTTGATTTATCTTGCAGTAATCTTATAGGGGAAATCCCTACAAGCATAGGAAGTATGAGCCACTTGCGGTTGTTGAATTTATCTTCAAATCAATTGGAAGGGAAAATACCTGCATCTCTTGGTGGATATCTACTTTGGAGCAGCTGGACTTAGCGAATAATAATTTGAGTGGATCGATTCCTAAAGAGCTCTCTAAACTATATGGGTTGAGCATTCTGGATGTTTCATCAAACAACCTCTGCGGTCGAATCCCAATAGGGACACAATTTTCCACTTTCAATGCAACTTCATTTCAAAAGAATAAGTGCTTGCAAGGTTGTCCTTTAGATTCATGCAATGAAAATGAAAGACCATCTACAAAAGGCATTGATAGTACTAATATGGGTAGTAATGGAAGAGTGGGATGGCTAAGTTGCGTGGATGAAAAAATGTCATTAATATCATTGAGAATGGGAACGGGGATTGGATTTGGGGGAGTCATTGTTGTCTTTATGTTATGGGAGAGAGCTAAAAATTGGGTGGTGCCCCCAAACATACCAAAACCTTTTTGGGGGTATATTGATTCCCTACATAGTCACAGCTCCTTGAGCCCAAAAGTTCCACCCATTATGTCAAAAAATAATGTTTGTAATGAATAAAGAAATTTTATTATCTCCTCAATAGCAAAATCTATGATCATTAATAAAATGGTGTTGGTAATTTTATATGTCTATTGTTAGATTAAAACGAGCAACATTAACATAATTATGAGCCATAAATAAACACATCAAGCAACATTCAAGATAGACACACAATATACCCTGGAAACCCCATGCGGGGAAAACCAACACCAATGAAGATCTTCATTACATGGCCAAAACCGGCCATCCGGGCCAAGTGAGCTAGCCACCGCTCACCTCCAGGCCACTTTACAATGGAGCCTCCTCAATCCTTATAAAGGCTTAATCACATGCAATACCATGGGCTACAACAAACCATGTGCTAGACCTGACCACCTTTGACTCGATCTCAAGTCAAGGTTAACCCTAACAATCCCCCCTTTAAGCTTGACTTGGAGTAATCACCAACTCCCCTCAAATATTTACCGAGGAATCTTACATACACCCCCCTATCACCTAGGTCTATCTCCCGAATTTACCGATGAGCTACCAGGGGTATGCATGCCTTACCAGGTCTTACAACCATATGCCCATTTACATGCAAACCGCTCCATTACATTTTTTTCATGTGCCTTCATGGTGACTACACCATCACCATCTATTGCTTCATCCTCTCGCTTTCCATGCTCGCTTCCTTGCTCGTCTTTTGCCATGCTCCCTTTGTACCTACATCCAAACTCTGTCATTGATGTCCATATAAAGAAAAATCCATCTACCAGATTACATGGGTCATCGGCCGATGTAACCACCAGTTCTCTAGGAATTCTCTTCACATACATGGCTCATCAATCTTGGTCCCAAAACTGAGATTAAACCATCTCACATTTCTCCCACAATCGAAGACTCAACCTCTCCGATCCACATCAAGCTAGGCTACAAGTACACCTGCCACCCTCGTACCTACCTGGTGGTTCATTCCACACTTGATGCAACATCCCTTCTTTGCGCATAAGAGGGATACCTTGTGCTTTTAGCATCCAGAGAAATCCAAACTTTCCTATGGCTAAGTTTCACATGGACCAAAAAATTACTGCTAGGGTGTCGGGTACCACCGAACATGCACCCCACAATTTGATTCAACATAGAAACACCAACGAGCATAACTAAGCCAAACCATGGCTCTGATACCATTTGTTAGGTTAAAAGCAAGCAACATTTACATAATAATGAGCAAGAAATAAACATTATCATAAGCAACCACATATAGACACACAATATACCCTGGAAACCCCATGCAGGGAAAACCAGCACCAATGAAGATCTTCATTACATGGCCAAAACCGGCCATCCGGGCCAAGTGAGCTAGCCACCGCTCACCTCCAGGCCACTTTACAATGGAGCCTCCTCAAGCCTTATAAAGGCTTAATCACATGCAATACCATGGGACAATACCATGGGCTACAACAAACCATGTGCCTAAACCATGTGCTAGACCTAACCACCTTTGACTCGATCTCAAGTCAAGGTTAACCCTAACATCTATATATACATTAAGTTACTAAACTCATCATTTAAGTTATTCTATACAATATTTTTATTTTTATTTAAATATAACTTTTAATAAGTAAAAAGATACATCTTGTTATTTATAATGAACAAGTGTTACCTGGTGGCAATGTTACGGTAGTTGCTAATAACTATTGTTATAAAACATAAAGTAACAAATATGACACTTTTACCACAAAATTACTTAGCCATAAAATAACCAAATTTCATGTAATTATCAAACTTAAAATTTTATCAAAATTTAATATATTTTGTAAATTTGTGTTCAAATATTCTAATAAGACATCAAATAAAGACTCAAAACACACTTAAAATTTTAAAAAGTTCAAATATTCCACCAAGGTGTAAAATACAAACTTGGAGCACACTATGAAACCATGCAAAGAATGCGACCTCTACTAAGGATTTGTTTTTGTTGAAGAGTGTAATCTCACACGTAGTTAAGCTAGTGAGTTAGGTAACCCACGATATTTACTCACCTATGGTATTCGCCCATAGTATTGTTGTTTTCTATTTCCTATTTAATCTGCACTTAATAACGAGAAGGCAATCAACTGCCCGTAGTGCTTTTGTTGCTTCATTCTATTCTTTTACATGGTATCAGAGCTTACGGCCTGATCCTTCCATTGTTGGGGTAAGCCTTTTCACAGAGTGGAAAGCACTCTACGGAGCTATTGCCTACGAAGCTACAACATTCTATTGTTTTATTATTTTTTCAGATCTGATATTTGGGTTGTCTCTAACCCTAAAAAAACGTGGAGCTGTATGACACCTATTGAATCCATTTTTGAAGCTATTGCCAGATTTCTTTTAGTTCTGATCTAATCTGCATTGATTTAAAAAAAGAAGAAGATCTCCATTGTTTGCCAGAGATCTCCATTTGAAGCTATTTCCAGATTTATTTTTTTTCTGATCTGCATTGATTTAAAAAAAAAAGAGATCTCCATTGTTTGCTAGAGATCTCCATTTGAAGCTATTGCCAGAGTTTGCCAGAGATCTTCATTGTTCTAGATAGAGTTACCTCGGCAACCTAGCTCGGGATTTTTTTTTTATTATGGCAAGGCCGCGCGGCATTATTTAAAAAAAAAAGAGCGTTACCTCTCTTGGTCAGTGCTCCTTTCACATAGGAGAAAAGCGGTGCCACTGCACATATTGAAGAGGCAAGAAGTGGTACCACCGCTCTGCCTGTGTTTAGCAAAAGCGGTGAACTGCCCACCGTTCATTGCCCGATCTCTTGGAGCGATGCTGGTTTATATATATATATATATTTTATTAAAAAAATTACAAAGGTTTTGTTTTTCTATATTAAAAAAAAAGGGGCATCTGGAGATAGGATGGCCTGATCATCCAATCTTATTGAAGCTTGTGATCTAGAAAAGAAGATCTATTCTTGAAGATGGTGCTACCAGAAGCAGTCCCAGAAGAATTTGAAGAGATAAGAAATATCGTAACACCACAAGGTTTATGGCAGAGCTTTAATGGAGATGAGTATGATGTATGGGCAATCAAAGTAATTAATGTGTTAAAATTACAAAATTTGTGGCACTTCATAGTTGAAGAGGATCCCATTGATCCAAAAAAGTTTAATGCTTTGACAGAATTCGAAAAAGAAAGAAGGCAAGTTGTTTCCTTATGTCTCATACAGGATAGTATAGACTATTCCCTATTTCATTACATTGTAGAAGCTGATACTCCAAAGAGAGCATGGGATACACTGAAAGAAGTCTTCAGTGAGGAACCAACGGTAGAGGAAGATGACTTTGTAAGTTAGGCAGAGCACCAGGAATCCCACACTGAAGTGGAAGACAGTCAAGATGACTGTGTCTATGAGGAAGCCACTAATGATGTGATCCCAACAAAGGTTGTTGATCCAATTATGTTTGTTGATGATAGTGAAATCAAACCTGTCAATGTAGACGTGTCCAGTGATGTGAGTAATAGTCTCTCCGAGCAAGAGACAGTTGATAGCAGCATAGAAGCTACAACATTTGCTAAGAATGAGCAACAACCACTTGACAACAACACCAAAGAAACAACAACATGTAGTCCACCCCAAAACTAGAAAACCAAAAGTTTGAGGGAGATCTATGAGTAGGCTCCTTATACTGATGAGCATCTACAGTATGCTTTGCTTTCTTCTGATCTCACAATTTTTGAAGAAGAAGTGAATGATGCAAAGTGGGTTCAAGCAATTGAAGAAGTCAGTAATGAAGTAGCTTCCATTGATGATCAACACCAAGATGTGAATGCTCTCCAAGAAAAGATGAAATATATTCATATTTTTTTCTAACAAAAATTTTCAGTGTGTAGGTAAAGATGACAACCAGAAGAATCATGTTGAAATAGAAGATGAAGACTTGCACTATGTTCTAGAAGATGAAGAATATCAACTACTTAGCATCAAGATCCAAAAGACAAAGAAAAAGAATTCCATTACACTTTAAGGAAGAAAGTCAAGCTGAAGTTTTTTGACTGAAATGTAAGCCTAGCAGAGACATAGACCAACATGCATCTTTTGGCATAGGCAGTGCTGATGATGTACTGCCAATTGAGATTAAGGGGGTGTGTTGAAGAGTGTAATCTCACCCATAGTTAAGCTAGTGAGTTAGGTAACCCACGGTATTTACTCACCTATGGTATTCGCCCATAGTATTGTTATTTCCTATTTCCTATTTAATCTGCTTTTAATAATGAGAAGGCAATCAACTTCCCGTAGTGCTTCTGTTGCTTCATTCTATTCTTTCATAGTTTTATCATCAAATCTGCAGGTAGTCATTCAAAAAAGCACTGAATAAAGGTCCCGATAATATATATTTACACGTAATACTACATTGAATGCAGAAAACAATAAACTATTTCAAAATAATGGCCTAAAATCATGAAACAATTGAAAATGAGGGTAAAAAACTTGAGAATCGCTCCAGTCGCTTCTGGAAACTTCAATATAGCTCGCAATCACGGCCTAAACTTTCAAAATAGGTCAAAATTTTGTGGAGTATTTTTTAAGTTGTTGAAATGTGTATGGAAGTTGGAAATTCGTTTTTGGATTATTTTTTAATTTGTAGGAGTGGTTGAATCGGTAAAAAAGTACAATAGCTGCAAAGCAGCTAGTCCCTGCCTTAGTATTATTTTTTTTTGTTTTATTTTTTAGGTAATTAACATCAACATTTGATTATGACTTTGTTAATGATTATATGTAATCACTACTTTATTTATATAATTTTAATAGTTTATTTTGTGATGCCAAATAATTAGTAGATAATGTGCAATGGTTATGATGGACAACCATTATCGTTTTATAGACAATGTACTTATTTCAAGATTATTTTGTGTCATGATAATTTTAGTTCATATTTATGTAACAAAGTTAATTGATTGTATCACAATTTGTTAAGTAAATTCACTCATTCTTAGAACTAAAAAAACTATTAAACAAGGCGTGGCAGGCGCGGGGGGGATTCTCTTGAATCTCGGAGGATATGTAGAACAAACCTTTGCTTGGGGGCTAGGAAGAAGAACTAATAACGAAGTTGAGTGGTTGGCTCTTATCCAGGGTCTTCACCTATTAAACACTAAGAAGCTTCGCAAGGTCTTGATAATTGGAGACTCAAGGCACGTCATCTACAAACTGATCAATGGCTATCCTACAGGAGCAATCAAATGTTGTCGGCTATATGAGAAAGCTAAGCTTCTCATGTCTAACTCCTATGAGACTTATCACATTCTTCGACAAAATAATACAGCAGCAGACAGTATGGCTAATATGGGAGCCTCCCTCCCACAAGGTCATTACAGTCAAGATGGATCCCAGCCCATCCTTAAACCCATTCCTTAAATGTGGTGTTGGAAGCCTCCTTTTCGACCAATCAACTCACGAAATTTTATAATGAAGCACTTATCCCTCCTCCAAATCAATAGAAACTCTCTAACCCCCCCTCCTTCTTCTCATGTTCTCTTTTCCACCCCTCCCCCCTTGTCTTCCTCCCCTTATTTCTCCCTTCCCCTCCCCCTTCTTCCTTCTCCATTTCCCCTTTTCCTTGTTCTTTCCCCCCCCCTCCATCTTTCCTTCCCCCGGCCCGCACCTCTCCTTCGTAGCTGGCCTCCACTTCATTTTCGACGGCTCCATGCATTTAATCCCACGTCCTTTCAGCCCTTATCCCTGGGCCGCGTGGTCTCTCCCCTGTCCTCTCAACTCCTCGATCGCTCCAGGCATTAAGTCTTCCAGGACGTCGGTTTATGGTTATCCTCCCTCGCACGCTTGCTCTAACATCGGCCTTCTCCTTATGCCGCTACCTTGCAGCGCCATGTATTCATTCTCTGTTTCGGACCTCTCTGGTTCTGCTGAAAACTTGCGCATTCTCCTGAATGTAGTTACAGGTATTGAAGGAGGGAGGCTGCTGGGCATCCCATGGCAATCTCTCCCTCTCACTCGCTCCTTTGTGAAGGAGAGGCTTGCTCTCGTAGCCTTCTCCAATTGTCACTGTAATTTCTCGCTTGCCACGGGATGCCCAGCAGTCTCCCTCCTTCAATACCTATCTCACTCGCTCCTTTGTGAAGGAGAGGCTTGCTCTCGCAGCCTTCTCCAATTGTCACTGTAATTTCTCCTCTGTGCCTTGGTCAATAGGTACCGGTTTTGGCATAAAATTCTCTCATTCTGGTAGCTTGCGACGAGTTTTGGGTTGCCTCTGCACTGGGTGGCAGGAAGGCGTTGTGGGAACGTTGGTTTGATTTGAAAGGCAGGGGGGCTCAGTGCTGCAGCAGGAACTTTCAGTGCTTAGTCGTTTCCCTAGTTTTCCCTTGGAAGAAATTTCGAACAGCGCCCTTTCTGCTGGTCCATTACACAGTCAGTTTGCTTGCATCGAGATTTCTGAAGATTCTGGCAGAATGGCTCACGCTAGAGATAATGTAGGCATAATGGACATTAAGAAAAACCTACGGCGCTTGTATGAAATGGTAGCCATAGGAGTCATGGACAACAAATAGATTGCGAAGGAAATCAAGAGTATGGGGGAAACAGTGAGTGGGTGATTCCATGAAGATGGGTAACACTTTTTGGCCAAATTTGGCGATGAAAACCTAATTTTTTACTCATGTGCTAGATAGAAGCCCTCAAAACGCATATATGCCATGTGAATTTTGACTTGCAATAAAAAAACAAATTGTAGAATATTATGTTGGCTTCATAGTGATATTTTTTTTAAAATATTCCGATGTCATTTAATGTGTGAATTTTTGCATTTAATGAACTGTGTGACCTTAAAAATTTGAAGAAGCTAATAAGTGGCTCATGTCCACGTAGAGTAATTCAATCTTGCATTAATAATTTTAAAAAAATATATATATGAGCATGATCTACATAAAATGCAGTGTGATGTGCATATTTTTTTGTTAATTTTTTTCGCATTATACAATTATTTATTAATTTTCGAAAGTGACCACATTCGATTTCAGCATCATTTTAAACACATATTTGTCCACGTAAAGCAATTTTTTCTATTTTTTCAAAAATTGAAAAACCAAAGATACCCTTTTGAAGAGGACACGTCGATATGTGATGTGTGCATTTTTAAGAATTTTTTGGCTGTGTATTTTTAACTCTGCGGATTTTTCTTTGAGCTGCTTCGAAGTTGCAGTGTGGTTTTCTAAGTATAAGTTTTAGAAGTAATTAAAAAATAAATTTCATATGAATGCCAAAATGCGTGTATGATACCTCAATGGATAGAAGATTCATTGGTGAATTTATCGGTATCAACTCCGCTCAGTTATGTGCTAGGAATGGCAGGGTGTACACCTCTGCAAGGCACATAAAATTTTTCATTTGTTTGAATGTGGGCTAAGTCTATGTTCTTAAGCTCTCGATCGAGGTATGAACCTCGACCGAGGTATTTAAATACCTCGGTTGAGGTCTTAATGAAACCTCGACCGAGGGTTTGTAAATTCCTCGACCGAGGGTTTAACAAACCCTCGTTCGAGGTTTCGTTAAGAACTCAACCGAGGTATTAGCTTGGTCGAGGTCCTAGTAAACTCCTTTGGAGCAAAAGCCTGGGAGTGAATTCAAACATTAATGACACTCCAACTACAAACATTAATGACACCCCAACCATCTTTCCCACCCTAATTTTTGATGAAACTCTATATAAACATAATTCATACTAAGCTAACTCTATCCTTCAAAATTGCCTAATTTCTTTGAAAAAATGTTTGTTTTGTAATACAAATTTAGCATTGTAGATTGTTTTGCAGCTATCAATTTGGATTGTTGATCAATCACAATGGGAAGCAACCACGTCGAACAAGAAGAAATGAAAGAAATCAAAACAAAATTGAAGAGAAAAGAGAGAAAGATAAAGAAAGGAAGAGGAGAAAAAGAACAATCTTGAGAGAAGAAGAAATTCCAAATGAAGCTATGATGGAGGAAGCAAATCCCATTGATATAGGTATAATTTCAAAGTTATGCAATTTGATTTTCATTTTCATAGTTTACAATTTGATAAATTTCAAAGTTATGCAATTTGATTTTCATTTTCATAGTTTACAATTTGATAGATTTCATAGTTTACAATTTGATAGTTGATAAATTTCATAGTTTACAATTTCATAAATTTCATATTCATGAATTTACAATTTGATAAATTTTCATGAATTTACAATTTCATAGTTTACAATTTCATAAATTTACAATTTCATCAATTTACAATTTGCAATTTCATAGTTTACAATTTCATAAATTTCATATTCATGAATTTACAATTTGATATATTTTCATGAATTTACAATTTGATAAATTTCATATTTAATATAATTCATTTTTATGTACAAAAACAAAAGATAACAAATGATTTAATATAAAAAACATGTATATAACCATAAAAAATTCAACAAAATTAAAAGAAAAATTATTGAAATAAAAATTTGGATAAGATAAGATTTAATAAATAGAGAAAAAAACTAATTATAACTTTTTCTATTTTGAAATAATTCATATTTACAATTTGATAAATTTTCATGAATTTACAATTTCATAAATTTACAATTTCATAGTTTACAATTTCATCAATTTACAATTTCATCAATTTACAATTTCATAGATTACAATTTCATAAATTTACAATTTACAATTTCATAGTTTACAATTTCATAAATTTCATATTCATGAATTTACAATTTGATATATTTTCATGAATTTACAATTTGATAAATTTCATATTTAATATAATTCATTTTTATGTACAAAAACAAAAGATAACAAATGATTTAATATAAAAAACATGTATATAACCATAAAAAATTCAACAAAATTAAAAGAAAAATTATTGAAATAAAAATTTGGATAAGATAAGATTTAATAAATAGAGAAAAAAACTAATTATAACTTTTTCTATTTTGAAATAATTCATATTTACAATTTGATAAATTTTCATGAATTTACAATTTCATAAATTTACAATTTCATAGTTTACAATTTCATCAATTTACAATTTCATCAATTTACAATTTCATAGATTACAATTTCATAAATTTACAATTTACAATTTCATAGTTTACAATTTCATAAATTTCATATTCATGAATTTACAATTTGATATATTTTCATGAATTTACAATTTCATAGTTTACAATTTCATAAATTTCATATTCATGAATTTACAATTTGATATATTTTCATGAATTTACAATTTGATAAATTTCATATTTATTATAATTCATTTTTATGTACAAAAACAAAAGATAACAAATGATTTAAAATAAAAAACAAGTATATAACCATAAAAAATTCAACAAAATTAAAAGAAAAATTATTGAAATAAAAATTTGGATAAGATAAGATTTAATAAATCAATTAATCGCAATACAAACCTGGCCATGATATTTGTATTTTCCTTAGAAATGTGTGATATTTGTTTATATATTCATAACATTGATGAAAATAAATCTTCAAATTCAATTTCATAGTGTCAAAAAGGATATGAAATTAAGCATAGAAACATAGAAACACATAACTATACATATAATTGCAAATTAAATTAAGTGGCTCGTGTCCACGTAGAGTAATTCAATCTTGCATTAATAATTTAAAAAATATATATATATGATATGATATGTATTCATTTTAAGAATTAAATATACAATGAAAAATTGATCAATCTAATGTACAATTTGCATTTATTTATCAATAACTAAGAGCAATTATTGGAAAATGTAAGAGTCTCTTATTTTGTCAGAGAACTAAACAATTTATCTAAATTCAATCAACTTATGTAGGGATAGATCCTGGCCAACCATCACAGGATCGCGCACCCTCCGATTTCTCAAGAGTAATTGGG
>LPNX010606431.1:0-22282 GCA_001517045.1 Pseudotsuga menziesii
ATATATATATATATAACACAGGTCAAATTAGGAAAGCAGGATTAAAACAAATGGACGGTCGAGATTAAACCTGGCGGGATGCGGTTTCATAACGAGATATTGCAAATATTATTTCATTCTGCATCCCGCATCCCGCAATCCGGGTTGTGGGAGCTTGATATTTATTATTTGCACGAATTTCCATCATGCAACCCACATCCTAAAATTTGCGGTTGCAAGATTCGGGAGAATTTTTGTAAGTATTATGTGTCATCTCGCTAATCTTTCCCAAAACCTGCATCCCACAATTTCCCAGTTCTTGGTTGTGGAAATCGAGATGCGGAATTCACGATGCGGGATATGGGAAGACAAAATAAATGAAGTTGTATTCAATATTTCCCGAAACACGCATCCCGAATTTTGCGATTGTGGGATGCAGGATAATTTTTGTAAGTATTGTGTGTCATCCCTCTAATCTTTCCTGAAACCCGCATCCCGCAATTTTCGGGTTGCAGGTTGCGGGAGCTTAAAATTTATTATTATTTGCAAATATTCGGCATACTCATTGTACGCCTTAATTTAAAGTTGATGTCAGTTAATTTTTGTTATTTCTTGCAAAATTTATCATCAAAAATCGAAACCGAAAAACACAACAGTTATAAATGTCTTTACCTTAAATTTCAAAACTCACTATTAATATGCAGTCTCCCAAGGTAAGTCACAAAGGTTGGCTTGCAAAAAGACAAAATATTTTTACCCTCTCGACGTTTTTTTGCACGTCTTGGTGCAAATGCTAGTAAATAAACATCTTGTTAGCTTGGTCAAAACTTTTTTTTCCTTTCCGCCTTTTGTCCCTTGGATGAATTACTAGTTAAACAAGAGCCACGAGGTGGCAATGTCCCCAACATTGCATCCATGATAGCTAGTGGTTTGCAATTGCTTATGCAAAAAAATAAAACTCAATAAAAATAGATTAAATTTTGTTATAACCTACTTAAAACTGAATAAAAATAGAATAAATGTTGTTATAGCCTAACTAGGCATCCTTTTGAGGATGGTCGAGATTTGACTACTTAGAAAACTCTAGACTCAAGTTCTATTTCCATGGATCCAACTTGAGGACGAGCTTTACCCGCTTTGCGAGAACGACTACTACATCTCAAATAGGCCATGAAGGACATAAAGACAAGCCTAAATACAGAGTGGGGATCAACCATTTTTTATTAGCTAGATGACAAATTGTCGATGCTTGTTGGGTGGTTAAGTTAATTCCTTCAGTATCAGAGTTGGAAACCAACTTCTCCTTCTAAAATGGTACCCACCTCTCTTTTGGAGTTGCACATTTGGGCTTGAAAAGTAACTTATCTTCTAAAAGAGTGGTAGAAAAGCAAAAAAAAGGACAATGAAAGTGAGGACACGACTCCATAGATTTTAGTTCATTATACTAAGTGCCATATTCAAAATATGACATGTTCCATTCCATAGGTCCATTAAGAGTTTTGAATCACCTATAAATTATAAATAATATATATATGATATTAAATTTTCCTAAATATAAATAAATAAATTAAACACACCTAATGTACATAAAAATTTAGATAATTTAAATAATATATGAAATTTAAGAGAATAAACCTATATATATATTAAATTTCGCATAAAATCAAAATAATAAATATATTTTAAAAAATCAATAATAAATCTTATTAAAATTTCCAACTCACTTATCAAAATAATTTTTATTTTTATTTTATTTTATTTTTATTTTTTAATAATGTTACATATAACTTTCATTAACTTTATAAATGAATACCCAAAATCTCTTCATCCTTAACATTCACAATACCTTTTAACACTCATTTTCACTAATATTGCAAACATTTAAATTAATTTTTCAAGAGAAGGCTATCATTGCATTCCCTTTTTTAAGGTAATAATTAATTTGAAAATTATTAATCAATTTTGTGTTTTTTCTCTTAACAAGGGCATTAATTGTGCTACTCTTAGATATGCTTGTTCACTTGAAGGCAAAAAGAACAAAACAAATGAATTGTTTAATGAATAGAAAGATATTTTATAAAGATGCATATTGACCAAATATTCAATTGTGTGAATTCGTTTCTTTCTTTAATTTTTAATTCCCCTTAGGCCTGAGGCAATGCAATGAATGGAATGGTCGCAAATGCAACGTTTTGCTTCTTAAAGCCAAACTCTTATTCACAATTATTTGAGAAAAAAAAGGAAATTTGGCTATTTTAGGCGAGGAGGGTCAATTTGCTCTTCCTTTACTTTAATACAGCCAGCCGTCAAATCATCTACATAATAATTTATTTGTTCTAAAACGCTAATCAGGGATCTTCACAAAGGTGGCAATTATTTGTTCTAAAACGCTAATCAGGGATCTTCACAAAGGTGGCAATTATTTGTTCTAAAACGCTGATTAAGGATCTTCACAACAGGTGGTAAACCGCTTTGACGACGGGTGATAACGGATCTTCACAACAGGTGGCAGACCGCATGGACGACCGACGATAGCAAGTGGAGTAGCCCTGGTAACTGCCTTTACCCGAAACTGGTATATATTAATCGAAAGGCCTGGTTGGCGAGCTGATTTTTTCTTGCATTTTCAGTTGGAGAAAATGCTGAGCTTGGCGATCAATTTCCTTACAGGGTTGTAGTGTATTCGGTAAGGTTTCTGGGTCTACTATGTCTGTTTACTTCTTGACGCGTTGAATTCCTGAAATTTGTTCCAGCAGTAAGCCATTTTTGTCCAAGCTATGGAATGTTTGTTTTGGTAGATCCTGATTTGGTCGCTTCTCTATATCTTTCCTCAAGCTTCGGCGAAATTCTCGCCATACTTTCACTCATTCTGTAGTGTCTTGACCACTTTGGAGGTTATTTTACTGCTTCAACCGTTTTTTTTTGCAAATGCGGACAATTGTCCCTTATATAAGCACCAACTTGTTTCTTTACCTGCATGTGTAAACGACGGTTTCCTTTTCTGTTTCCTTTTTACTCTGTCACGTTTTATACAGTTCACGCACTGTAATTTGACTCCGAACATATTTTAATGCCTTGAAAAGTCGCTCTTGAGATTTTCGTCGATATGGCCTCGTAATATCTCAGTGGCAGTTTTACAGGGTATTTTAATATGTCCACGGTCGAATGGCAGTGATTTTGTGGCTCAGCAAGAGGTCAATTAGGACACTTTAACGAAGTAAGTTTGGAATGTTTTTGTGATAATATGTCGTTATGTGTCATTCCTTCTGCATCATGGTTTTAAGTATTGCCATTAGCTTTTGAGCTTCCCACGAGAACACACTGTTCAAGGGGTTTTGGACTCAGGTAGGTTGGTCTGCCTTTTAACGGCTAGACGACAGTGCCAGGGGGTTCAACACTCTACTTCCTTCTTGCTTGCCTTCTCTTGCGATATTCGCTAAGGTAAAATGCCAAAACAAACTTATTATGGATTTCATTATCAAATAGTAAGGCAAAAGAGACTGCAGCCTCATGGATTTCATATATCGCAAGAGACTTCGTTACTATTTATTATGGATTTCATTATCGAATAGTAATATTAAACACAGTGAACACCTAGTTCATTATCGAATAGTAAAGTCATATTTTTTAAATACCATGGCACGCCCGCATAGATATCTCATACAAGTAAAGGAATAAGAAAATAACTCCATTGCTGACAATATATATTTCTCATATCAAGTTTAGAGCTGGATTTTATGTAAATACAATTTCAAAAACTCATTCCAAAATGAACAAACACTAGATGCAATTTGCACCTTGCCATAATTCCATGAACAAGAACTAGCAGATGATCAGGTACAATGTCCACACTCGCCCCGTTCCTTTCCCCCATTTGAACCTTGCACTGAGTTCCACTAACTGCTTCAATCTCAACACAACCGTTCCACTAACTGCTTCAATCTCAACACAACCTTTTCTCCTCCTGAAATTTAATGCAAACGCTTTTCAATATTTTCAACAATTTTCAATTACATAAAACCTAAAATAAATCAGAAAAGCTCAGCAAGCTCCTAGTGGAAAAAAATATAATGGGGGAAAATCAATAATGTAAGAACTATTTCACATAACATTCTTTGTGAAATTGGCAAATGGACTACAATTATAACCCCATGGGCTAAAAGAAACCACAAGTCACCTCACAAAAATATGGTTAAAAATGAAAAGCCTGTGTCCCAAAAAACCCTAGTTTATTCGACTAAGAGGCATGTGTCCCAGAAAACCCTAGTTTATTCGACTGAGAGGCACATCTATAGCCAAGTAGGGGGAATCCATCCACACTACTACAAGATCGATTAGCCTGAAAACTTAAAAACAACGCTTCTTTTATTCAATCAGCAATTGCAAACATTACACAAAGGTAGATCGGCTTCGGAGGGAGAAGCTCATCACTACCAGACATTCAACAAAACATTTACAGATAGGGCTTTGGGAACCCAAACGCGCCGAAGCTACCTTCTGCTCATTTCCCACACTTAGACAAGCACATATTTATAGACACAAACTTGGGAACTCAAAGGCGTCGAAGCTACCTTCTGCTCATTTCCCACACTCTGATTCTAACTTACTTGCAGAGCTCTCCACACTAAAACTTCGATCATTACAATGAGCCCGAAGTCCTTCATTTATACAAGTTTAACCGGTAACCCGGTGACCTATGACTGACACTAACGATTCAAGATCGTTTATTCGAGGTGACAAGTGGGGACAACCACTGTCATTATCTCATCCCTTGAGGTCCGTAGACATATGGGGACCCAGAATCTTTATCATGACAGTCAAGATTAATAAGAAAAACAAAGTACAAAGTGGAGCAGCTCCGCCCCACGACGGCCTTCAAGGGTCCACCACGGCTTCTTTTCTAGTCATACAGGTATCTACCTTGCAGACAAAGGCAGATTCCACGTCCATCAAGGTCCTGACCTCTGCAAGGACAATCCCAATCGACATCATCTGAGTCATAGGCTTGGGAATCTTCAAAAATAGGTGGGTCATCTTCAAGCTTTGTTGAAGGGTACAAGAATGGACTGAAGCATCTTTCGATGTCAGACCCGTGAAAGAGCTCATTCGGGTCACATAGGAACTTGCCTCTGAAATGTGACTCTACCCAAAAGTTCAAGGGTATCTATCTTGTATAAATTTTTGAATCAATCCTTTGTCCTTGGGCATCCCTTTTGATGTATTTCTGAGAGGTGAATACAGTATGCTCTAATCTGGTATACCGTCCTCCTTCATGTTGAAGCATGAACTTAAACCACTGATGCTCTCTGATAGCAACTTCAATGTCAGCTTTCATGTGCAGGATAAAGTTGGCACGCTGATTCTTCCAATCTGTCTGTGGGCAAAATTTGTCTAATAATATTTCTGTCCATCTGGACCAAGCACCATGTCGCAAATTATTTGGATCTGCGCAGATAACTATTTTTCTTTGTTCTCTGCAAAATCTGAGGATAAGGTTGTAAGATGTCCATGTGAGATTGCCATCTCCGATGTCTACATACCATAGCGGACCATCTTCTTCTTCATTGCGATCTAACCAGACTTCTCCGCAATCTTTCAACTTTTCCTGAGCGCCCTCAAAACTCCTGTATGCATCACATTCCCATCTTTCCATGATTTCAATTTTTAATGGAGATAACTGGATCTGCTTGATGAGAGTGAGATCAAGAAACCTTTCGGCTTCATTTTTGGATGCATAATCTAAGAGCTGTCTACGTTCGGCTTCTGAGATTGACTCGTCCCATGGCTTCAGAAATAAGCCATTCCTTGGCCAACAGAGTGGTGTTGTGCCACGACCTGATCTAGAACTTCAGGCACCAGCTGAAAACATGCTAAGGGATGGTGTAGCCTTTTCAGATTGCTCTCTGGTGAGCATGTCAGCAAGACAATTAAGATATCCTGGCTTATAAACAATATCAAAATCAAAAGTACTTAGTCAGATAAACCATTTCAAAATCCTACTACTATTCTCTGCCATCAAATTTTCATTTTTGAATATTCCAGGCATTATTTTTAAGTCTGTCCTAATAATAAATCTGACTGGTTTTAAAAACAAAATGAAATGTTGTACTGTCTTCTTGACAGCCAGAATTTCCTTATGGCTGGATGGGTAGTTTAGTTCTGCTGCTTTGAAGGAACTCGAACCATAACCGCAGACGTGCTCTTTTCCTTCCAGAGCTTCAAGAAGAACTCCACCCCAAGTATGAGAAGAAGCATCTGTTTCTATGATCAATTTCCCTAATCCTTGCGGTAAAGATAGAGGAGGTAAATCCAAAACTTTGGCTTTAATCTGCTGAACTGCCAAAGTCATCTCAGAGGACCATTTCACAGGATTCTTCTTCAATCTTTGTTGAAGCAAGTGTATGTCAATGGCTTTCCCTCTGTAAAAAGACCTGATATAGTTGAGACTTCCTAGAAATCTCTGCAACTAGGTTTTGTCTAGGATCTGATCAGGAAAATGGTTGAAGACACTCAACACATGTTTCTGTAGAACAACTTGTCCTTTCTGTATTTCGAATCCGAGAAATTCCATCTCTGTTTTCCTGATCTCCATTTTGCTCTCTGATAAAACTGACCCATGCTTGAATACAAGTTCATAAAACATATGCAAGTGCTTGAGGTGTTCTTCCAGGTTCTTAGAACAAATTAGAATGTCATCAATAAAAATGAGCGCCCATTGCTTCTCTCTAAAGATATCTTCCATGCATTTCTGAAACTCAGAAGGGGCATTATTAATCCCAAATGTCAAAACTTTCCACTGGTACTGACCATGTGGAACCACGAACGTTGTTTTGAATCTGTCTTCTGCCTTGATACCAATTTGATAAAATCCTGATTTAAGATCAAATTTGTTGAAGATTGTACAACCGGTGATTCTTTGCAGGAGACTTGATTTATCAGGTAGGGGGTAGCGAACCTTTTGAAGTACAGCATTAAGAGGTTTATAGTTTACAACTAACCTCGATTTTCCTCTTTTGACTTCAGAATGTTTGTTCACTACAAATGCTCTGCAAGCCCACGGGCTCTTGGATGGTTCAATTAATCCCTTGGCTAGGAGATCCTTGATCTCTGCGGCACAAAATTCTCTCTCAAATGGAGACATTAGTCAAGCTGAAGCCTTCATAGGTTTAATCTTTTGAAGAGGATCAAAGGGAAGGGAGACAAAATATTTTTCCCTTTTCCAGAAAGCATTAGGACTTTCCGAATAGCATTCTTTCACCAACTTCTCAGTGATGTTAGCAAGGGATTTTTTACTATGGGCATCAGAAAATGCTATACATCTATCCATTTTTAGTAACTGGGCAGGATTGGATTTATGTTCTGGTTTTTGTACAATGGACTGACAATTTGGAGTAGAATTAAAGAAAATAGGAAGTTCTACTACACAACTGTTAATGACGCAAGAGAATGTCATTTTCTTAGTATCTACAGAGAATGGACTGACTCTGGAAAGAAACTTTGAACCTAAGATGCAATCTTCATTTATTTCATCTAGTCTGTACAGGGTTAGGTGGTCATTTATCCCTTTGAGCTTTATTGGGAAGTTTTCAGATTTTGTATTTAAGGGAATAGGAGTACCTTGAATGGCTGAGCCTTTATTTGAAGTATTTTACCAATAAAACCGGGGAAGAGCTGAACCTTTTGCTAAGTTCACTTGGCATCTGGAATCAAGCATGCAATCCAGGGAATAAGGCTTCAACTCATTTGGGTGGAACTGGATTTGTACAAATATCTTCGGACCAGTGAGCATTCCCAAACTAGGGTCAAGAGATGGTTCTCTTATCCTTGGGCTTTCTGTTTCCATAGCTTGATCATAATGTTTACTTAGCTCTTCCTATGAAGACTGGTCTCTTTCAATTTGTATGACTTTGATCATACTCTTCGGTTCTTCTATTTCTGCCACCAAGCTTCTCAGTTGCTATTGTTTTTCTCTGACTTGCAATCTTAACATTTGCTCTTTGTCCATCCTGTAACTTTGTCTGCTTTCATGGCCATTAGGATAGCCTTTATAAATTTCAACAAGGTTATACATAGCAGGAGTGACGTGACTTACTTTACCTTTGCCTTTGTCTTGCTCAAGTTGCTTGAGCAATTGCTTCTTTTCTTCCTTTAATGATGCTCTTAGCATGTATTCAAAGGCTGGGGTTTCTGATAACTGCATGTCAATGGCAGCAATCCGTTTATCAATGTTCTGTGGCTTATTCAGCGAGAACATGTACAATGAGAAGTCGTAATCTGGGGGCTCAAACCCTCCCAAATTTGGTGTTGAATTTGTATTTGAAGATGAAGATGAAGGAGCAAATTTTTGGAGAGCAGCTTTTTCAGTTTCAGACTCAGAATCTTTAGATGCACTGGATGCATCCGAAGGCAAGAATATGACTTTGCCAGAGGGCATTTCATCATCAGAAGGTATATCCCACCATCTAGGATCTAATTGCTCATAGAAGGCAGCTAGTCTAGGTTTAGAATTCTTCTTTGGACATTTGTTTGTCCAATGGCCTCTTTGGCCACAGATAAACATTAGAGAGAATTTGAGGTCAAAAATGGGCCTCCTAAGAGATGTACTACAAAAATATAAGATATATTAAAATATTATGAGTTAGGGGTTTTATGGGGTAGGTATATATGACAACTCATCTCCTACACTACTTTTTATGCACAATATAAATAACCATGGTTGAGTTACTTTTCTAAATTGAATATAAATAAAATTAATAAAATAACTCTACAATGATGTGACTAAGATTCATTGTAAATTCCCAAAAAATTATTGTCCTTTAGCATTTATTTGTATTGAACTTGTAAATAAAATTAAACAAAAATGAATTTAATTTATATGCATAACTAACATATTGTTTTCATATAAATATCATTCATGAATTTAATTTATTTTAAAAGTACAAGATTTAATATATATATATATATATATATATATTAGTTTGGCATTATGATATTAAATACAATTGAGTGAATATATAATTTAAAATTAAAAAACATGAAAATGACAATATATTATTTTATAAAAAAATGTGAAAAGACATTTTTATGAATTATGAGTACTTTACTTGAAAATGACAATAATATTATTTTATGGAAAAGTGACTTGTGAGTACTTTACTTGAAAATAACAATAATATTATTTTATGAGAAAGTGTGAAATGACTTTTATTGTTAGTACTTCACTTTATGACTTAAAAGTACTTGTACCACTACCTTGGTTAACTATGGGTTTTCATCCACCATAGAAAATGTGACAAATAAGCATTCTTAACTCATGCAATGCCAACTCAACCATGGGGGATGATGTCACCTATTAGAATGTAATTGGTTGATTTTTATAGTACATTTTGGTCCTTTTGAGGCCCATTTTTGACCTCAAATTCTCTCTAATGACATGTTTCTTTGTCATTCTTATCAGTTCTGGGTTTAACAAACCTTTTGTGATGGGGTTTGCAATTTTGTTGATGCCATTATCAGAGGATTCATTCCTCCCTTACACGATGGTCCTGCCTTCAGGACTGTCTTCCCTAAATATTCGGTCAGTCTTGACAACCCCCACATTTACGACCTGTTGAAAGCTTACATCCTACCCCAAGGATTTCATATGATGCAAGGGTCAAAAATCATACAGTTAAAAGGAGCTGTTTGCATTTGTTTTGGTAACGAAACTCTTCCTCCTCTCATATCTAAAGTCCATCAGAGCTCGCGCCTCCAAAGCGTGGTGGAATCCGATAAATCCCGCCAAGCCACTCCAGTCACATTTGAATGGACAGGAATTAACTACCCCCAAAAATGGGAAGTTAAATATCAGGAGTTATGAAATGTTGACTGTTTGCAATGCTCTATCATGAGTAAACCATTAACCTTTGACCAACATACCAGTTCTTTCAGACTACCAGAACAAACCCCTGCTCCTAAGTTCTCTTCACCGCTCATTAGATCAACTTATGTGTCTTCTTATAACCAAGCCTGACGACAGGCAGGATCAAGCTCTGCCCCTACATCTTAGTCTCCCTCTACTTCTTACACTGGCCTATACGAAACAGAACATCGTGGCCAACACAAAGATTGCCCAGCCTGCAGAAAAATATTGCAGAAGATCCAACACCAAAAGTAAAGAGAAACCCCAAGTCTAGGTATGATCAATCTACCAAGACAGAATGATGCCTATGAAGCCATAAACCAAGGCTGAAAATCCTTTTTCCTAGGAAGAAACTTACATGAGGTTCCTTTTCGTCAGTACTCAACAGATGGTTCAGTAAAAAAGGAATTCCTTCCATATAAATCTTCTAGTCCTGATGAGTCAGTTCTAGATGACATCAAGTTAGGAAATTAGAGCAATATGCAGCATAAAATGACTGCACAAAATATAGATGACATGGCCTATGATCTTATGGATATAAAAACACCATAGTTGAAGAGAAAGAAAAGATTGCTTTGGTTGAAACAAAGTTAGAATTGATGGATCATCTCCTAAATGATTCTACAGAAATAAAAGAAGCAGTTTGTAAAGCTGCTGATAAAATTGAGCGAAAACTTGCTAAGTTAGAAGAACTTTTGGGTCAAACCCAAGAGCTTAGAAAGAAGGTTCCAGGTCTCAGTTCCTCAGTTTTCGCCTTAGCAACACAAGGGCATAAGAGGAAAGAAACAAAAAATAGACACCAGCGTAGTGTTTCTTTCAGCATGCTTAGTATCACAGAGGATGAAAGACCAGAGTTTAACTTTGGTAAAGACGAAGCAGGATGAAAGATCATTTTTGCGTTTAACAAACCTCCTTAGACTGACAATCCACCTCTTGACCTCACTTCCGCCAACCCAATCACCCCCGACCATTCACCAACTCCATCACCACCACCACCACCACCCCCCGACTCGAAACCCCTAATCCAACCATCTACACCAGAACCAACCCCACCTCAACCATCAGCACCAACTGCATCCACTTCTGGACCCCCTGCATCTAATCAACCAAAGGTAGCAGCCATCCCACCTCCATAAACAGAGAAACCATCAACCACTGCTGCACCGTAGACAGAGAACCCCAACTCGACTTTTGCAGGTACATAGGTGCCGACACAAGTAGAAACAGACAAGCATAAGAAGAAGAAGGAGAAGAAGAAGAAGGAGCATCATGGGTAAACATCAATGGTCCATATCAAATTGAAAGATGCCACCAACCTGAACAATGCAGAGCTAGGACAACTCCTGCAAACCCTAGCAGTTGAAGCAAAGGCAAGGAGCTAGCAGAGACACAAGGAACTTGACAACAAGGACAAAGAACAAGTCGAGTTCCTCAACAAATGCAGAAGCCTAGTACAATCAGTAATACCAGGACCGACAGAGGTCAAAACCGACAAACCGCTCGAAAGAGCTTATCAGCTATTTGAAAGCATGGTGTTGGCGCTCCAAGCACAGATTCAAGAAACAAAGGAAGGGCGAAAAGAAGAAATTGTCCGACTACTAATGGCGCAGCACACAGCCTTTTTTGAAGCTTACAGCGTGTTGCAAGATCACATGGAGGAGTCTGTCATCACTGAGGAAGTACTGTGAGACTGGCCTACTTACTACAGGCAAGTCTATCAACAAACTCGGCAGACCCGACAAGGAATCCAAGCACTTGAAAAAAGGAAAACCATTGATGAGACACTCAGAAGCACAATAGAAGACCAAATAGTGCTTGAGACAGCCAAGCTGCAGAAACTCGAGTGGGAAGCACATTAATGGGTGCATCAAGCCATTCCCAATCTGGAAAAAGTAGACATCATCTACCCACAGATGAAACGACTTATAGAGACTATAGAGGAGAAGGACCAATTTATGGGTCCTGACATGGAAAGAATAGCTGAAATTTCCATGCCAAAAAAATGTCAATCCTATCAAATCTGACTACACTCACCATCGACATTCAAAAAATACTGCAGAGTTGGACAGATTTCCAACATCACTTAGCCGTGATGGCCCCAGTAATTGTCGAAGTCTACGTGCAGAAAGGACCAACAATTAGACGTCACAGCCCATGAAGGACAAGCACGAAACAAATGACTACTTAGACAGGCATTTTTGGTACCTCCCTGTTTCTTCGAGACGAAGAAATGTTTTGTTCATGGGGGAGATGTTAGAGGAGCAAGTCGGTACGCCAACTTGAACGATAGCCAACTTAGTCAATCAGCCGACTAAGTCGGTCGACTGACTAAACTAGAGATTAGGTCAACCACCTAAAGTCATGTCGGTTCACTAAATCAACGGGTAGTTATTTTGTAACTGTTTGTAAATCATATATATTAGGTTGTTGAGCCAGATGAGAACTTGGTTCAGTTCTCTATATTGTATGGACCCGTTCATGTTAATATAATCTGTTATTTCCTCTACTTGTTCTTATCTCTTGTCTTTGTTATGTATGTATGTTTTGGTATGTATTATTGGTAACCTTAGGTGATCTATGAGATTACAACACAATACGATGAGTAGAATTCATGGAGGAAGGAAGAAAAGTCTTGTCGATAGTCAGGCTATGATGTGTTACATTAATTACTTGTGTTAGAGCGTGTGGTACAGTAATGAAATGGTTAAAATGTAGATTTTGGGACATGAACAAATGTGTACAAGGGATTGCACGGAATGGAGGCACGAGGGGCATTCGAGGCTAGTAGTACAAGCATTGAAATTCGGTACGTGTGTGAGATTTCGACCATCAACCCACCCAATGTCCATAGTCAAAAGCGTCTAAGTTGTTGCTAGGAGAAATGTAATGTAGGCGTTCCATCTCTTCCAAAATTAATGGAGTATTAAAACCTGCTTCTGTCGCCTCCGCCACCAACGCTTGGCACTGGATGATGGACCGCAAAGCAGAGTCATCCACCCAATCGTCAATCAAATATTTTAAAAATTAATAAATTTTATTTATTTTGAACTCCTTTAAAGTTAGACATTAGGTTTTTTCAAAAATTTGAGGTTAATAGAGGCAAACTTATATGCCCGACCTATATATATGTGTCCTCGTCGAGGACATAAAAAGGGTAAAACAATGGTGACATGTCATCTAATAAGCATCTTGTTAGCTTTGTTAAAAGATAGATAAAATTGGATTAATTGTTATTTAATAAAATAAAACAATGGCAACATCTAAATAAGCATCTTGTTAGACTGGTCAAAAGATTGAAAAACAATTCACAGTAGAGTCCAAACACCATTCGGCTTCCTTGACAGGTGTTGATTCACTGCATTTTTCAGGGATTGATTGATGCATATTCTGACCCATCTTTTAAAAAGTGCCGCACAGTTCCACTAGTCAGGATGGCATTAACACAACCCACGCAATTGCCTATAGCAATGTTGCGACAAAGCGACCTTCTTCTCACCTTCCTCTTACTCATGCATCCACAGCCCGCCCTGCCTCCGGCGATAAGCTGTACCCTGTTGGTAAATTTTATAGAAAGTTTTCTTTAGAAAAAATTAATAGTTTTTTAATTTATTATTATGAAAATAATAAATTTGAAATGTATTAATTGATATACAAAATCATAAATAGGATTTCATTTATACATATGTGTAGCTTACTATTAGAGTGCTATTCTATTCAAAATTTGTGAAAGTGTTATTTCAACGAACATATCAACGCTTGTTATTCAAATATGAATCAAGGTATGCTCATTTTACATCATCAACACATTTATTACAAAAGTGTCACACAAAAACATATAAGTATTACATAAAAGCTCATAAAAGTATCATGTCACTTATGAAAATTGAACTTAGATAGAGAAGGTAAAAACTTCCTCCCATTCACTCAAGCTTCATCCATACTTAAAATCATAATGTAATTTAAATTAATTTTGTCACACAAATTTCAAAGGTACATTTTTTTACATGTGTATCAAGTTACACTCCATAAAAATTGACCATTCATAATAGATCATAATTCCTTGATCACAAATAAGATGTAAGTTATTTAGTGTTACCCGGCAAAGTTTAAGTGGGTGAAAATTTTGGAGTAATAATTCACTTAAGTCGGAGCAATAATTGTTGCTCATTGTTAATCCTTAAATTTCAAAATGCCAAAATCTAACAACTAACACTGAGGAGTACTACAATCATTATTATGCCGCAAGCTAGTTTAAAAAATAATTTCCATGAAGTTTCGTTTGCAAAAACGCGTAATGATTAAGACTTTCCTTCACATCCTGGTGCAGCCTTAGCGCGTCTTAGGCCCTCTGCCAAAAGTGATGGAAAACGCACGGAAAATGGCTATCAAATATGACCTAAGATTTCTTCGTCTCTTGATGGCATATTGCTTGCCTACTCTCAATCTCACATCCTCTTTTTCTTGAAAAACTTGGAAATTGAAGCCCAGATTTCTCCGTTACTCTTTTCTCTTTATCTTGCAGAAGTTGTACATTCAAGCTCAGATTTTTCTGTTTCCACACTCCTATCTCCTTATCTTGCAGAACTTTATATATTTCTCCGTTTTCATTCTCCTATCGTCTTTATCTTGCAGAAGTAATACATTCAAGATCACATTTCTCCGTTTTCATACTCTTCTCTCTGCGCTTCGAGTAACGCCATGGCTAAGGACATAGGAACCGGAACTGCAAGTCAAGTTTTTGGCGAGGTTATAAACAAGGGTTTTGTTGCTCAAATCAGAAAAGAGATAGATGCTCTTATTCAGAAGAATCGAAACAATCAGTTCCTGCAAGATAAGTTAGAGCGTTTGAAAGCCCATTCACAATTTATCTCCACTACCTTTGATCAACATCAGAACACAGCGCCCTCGGAGAACATCAAATGTTGTTTGAAGAAGATGACTGAGGCCATTCAAAAGGCGAAAGCCCTAATCGACGCTCAGTCCCAATCAGAAGAAGGGAGCAGCTCTTCGAAACCCAACGCCTTCATCGATGCTCAGTCTCAACCACAAGAAGGGAGTAGGTACAGGATATCCAATGCCTTTATCGACGCTAAGTCCCAGGTACAACAACGGACTAGGTGTTGGATGTCCAAATTACTTCATGCCAGAAATATTAGTGAATTGAATGCCGAATTAGAGCAACTATTTGAAGATCTTGACAAGGATTTTTCAATAATTGCGAATGCTCGGCTGGCGATGGTGCCGTTGCCATCACTCGGTTGGCTCCAATCATCTGCGTCCGCGGCGCCGCAAGAAACAGATATCCGTGCAATTGAATCTGATGAGACTCGGCTCCAGATTGTCCCAGCCGCGCTGCCGCAATCATTTGCAATGCCTCAATTATCATCCCAGATTCAGCTCCAGATTGTCCTAGCCACGCAGCCGCAATCATCTGCGAGACCCCAATCATCTGAGACTCAGCTTCAGATTGTTTTAGCCGAGCCGCCGCAATCATCTCTGATGCCCCAATCATCTGAGACTCAGCTCCAGATTGTTCCAGCCATGCCGCTGCAATCATCTGCGATGCCCCAATCATATGAGACTCCGCTCCAGATTGTTCCAGCCACGCCACCGCAATCATCTGCGATGCCGCAATCATATGTCACAAGCCCGCCGCCGCAATCATCTGCATCTGTGCCGCCGCAAGAGACAGAATCTGGCTTTGTAGGACAGGCAATTATATCTGCTGAGACTCGGCTCAAGACGTGGATTAATGCGGAAACTCCAGAGGTTCGAGTGATTGCTGTCTACGGAATGCCGGGCGTCGGAAAGACGACTTTGCTAGAAAGGGTCTACAAGTTCTACAAGCACACTAATTTCTTTGATTGTGTGATCCGTCTAACAGTTTCGAGAAACTATGAAATTCGGGACTTGCAGGGCCGTATTGCAAAGAAAATCAATTTAAACCTTTCTGGCATTTCTGATCTTGATGCTGATACTCCGAAGAGAAAGTTGTCAAAAAGCCTTAAAAGAAAGAATTTTCTGTTAATATTGGACGACATATGGAGGGCGGTGAACCTGGAAGAATTAGGTGTGGCCTTTGGGACTGATAAAGGTAGCAAAGTAGTATTTTCTACACGGCAGAGAGATTTAGCGCTAAGAGAGGCAGAACAGTCCATAAATGTGGAACCCTTGTCGAAGGGCGAAGGTTGGGAATTGTTCGAGAGAGTAGCTTTCAAAGGCGGCCACGTTCCAGAGGAACTACAAGAATGTGCCAGAAAAATTGCAGACGAGTGCAAAAGTTTGCCCTTGGCCATAACCGTAGTGGCCGCAGTAATGAGAGGCAAAGGCACAAAAGTAGATGACTGGAAATATTGTTTGTCTCTCATGAAAAACGCAGATCCTTCTTTTCCGGAGACACATCCCAGCGTGCACAAAGAACTCTATGAGAAATTAAGATGGAGTTACGATGACCTGCCCACAAATGTGCAGAATTGTTTTCTTTACTGTGCTATGTATGCAGAGGATGAGCAAATTTGGGTGGATGAATTGGTGCGAATGTGGATCGCTGAGGGATTCTGTAAGAGCAAGGATGAAACTTATTCAATGGCCATGCAGCAAGGGTACAGCTATGTAAAGCTTCTTATAGATCGTGGTTTGTTTCAGAAAGGTAATTTTGAAAAGCAGAGCATGGACAGAATTGTCAACAAACCTGTAAATATGTGGAAAAAGAGGTTTATAACAGTGCACGATGTTATTCGTGACGTGGCTATCTATATTGCGGAGGGGGAGCAGGAGAAAAAACACCTCTGCTGTGCAGGATTACAACTCCAAGGTTTCCCACACAGTACTACTCAGGACTGCAAAAGGATGTCACTCCGTAGCAATCAAATAGAATCTGTGCCAGAGGATATCCCATGCAAACAACTTGTGAGTTTAATCTTATCCCAAAATCCGTTGGCTTGTAACGTTGGATGGAGCTTTCTAAAGAATCTCACTTCTCTGAGGGTTCTTGATCTGTCCAATACACAAATAGAGTCGGCGCCAACATCTCTCACTCAGTTAAGGGTTCTTGATCTCTCCAATACCCAAATAAAGTCGGTACCAACATCTTTCACTCAGCTCCAGTTTCTCACACTGAGGAATACTTGCATCGAGGAATTGCCCAGCGAGATAGGTAATCTTTCTCACCTTCAATTTTTAGATATTTCAGAGTGTAAATATCTAACCTCAATACCAACGGAAATATCAAAACTCACTTCATTGAAAAGACTGCATTTGAGTATGGGTATGGAAAATGCTGTGAAGGATCCCAAAAATATAATGGCCCTCAGGGGTCTTAAACATCTCGTAGAGCTTCATCTGTACATGTTTTTTAAATTTGAAAATCATGAAATAATGGGAACCATAATGGGATCGTGGGTGGAAATGAGACATCTATATCTGCATTATAATCACATGATTCCCTCGAAGTGCAATCTTCCCGAGGGGATGCACAATATGAAGAACTTGGAGACTCTTGTGTTAAATGATTACAGAGGAACACGGTTGCCAAATTGGATCTGTGAGTTTCAACAATTACACAGGTTAGAAATGGATTCTTGTGGCATTGTGAAGGAGCTTCCTCCATTGGAAAGGTTGCCACGTTTGAAATTTCTAAAGTTGAGAAAGTACTCCGATGTGAGGAACTTGGGGATAAGAAATGGATTTCCAGAGCTAGAGACACTGCATTTGTCAGATATGCCTAAGCTTCGAAGTATAGGTGTGTTGGAAGAAGGAACACTACCTAAACTCCATGTTTTAAAGATAAAGAAGTGTCCACTGTTGAAGAAATTGCCTATAGGGATGGAAACGTTACCCAATTTAAGTGCAATATATGGTCATAGAATTAGTTGGTGGGACAAAATAATTTGGGAGGACCATAATATGAAAATATGCCTCCAGAAATTATTTAAGGAAATTCTGATGAGGAACTAAAATTTTATAGTGTAACATGCTCCTTTTGGGGTTGCAGGTTTCTTATTTCAGGCATAAATGATCTGTTTTTTTTTGCTTTCCTGGAAAGTGTGAGGACTGTTGAGGGGATAAGATAAAACGAGCCTGTTTGCTCTTATATGCAAAGAATTGTAACAGAGGTTGTAATTTATATTTTAATTCAGTTGGATATTATATATATATATATATATGGTTTTTTCTTTGTTGGAAAAAGAAATTTGAAAAAAATGAATTCAAAATATCTATTATACTAAATGATATTAATGTCATTTTTTCTCTCTTTCTCTAACAAATATCTATGGTAGAGGATTAATGACCAATGTCCAGCATTTTTCACTGATCGACTGGTTGGAAGCCAGCAAGTTATAATGCCAGGTATAGTAGGGATGCCAACAAATTATGACATTTGTGAGGTTTCAAAACCAAATCACTCCACTCCCACTGTTTCCATTCCTATGCCAACTTTGCATGCTGGAAAATAAGTATACCAATATTTTGTGGTGAGAGTTGGATGTTGCAAGAAAAAACAAAGAAGATGAAAGCTGGATATTGTAGAAAAAAAATAAAGCAGAAGAAGGCATACAATAGCATGGATGCACAAACCATGATTGGTATGCAGAATCATACTTTTCATTATTGCTCTAGAAATTTGATTTTGGCAATGCAAGTGTATGGTTGAAATAAATTTGTCACATGGTTTAAATCGCATGGTTTTATTTTTATTTTTGGAAAATCACATGGTTTAGAGTGTTGGATGCTGCAGTGAAAAACAAAGAAAACCAGGGCTGGATGTTGCAGGAAGATAATAAAATAATGCATACATTAACATGGAAAAGAGCCCAATGCCTCTTGAACAATAATTGGTATGCAAATCATAACTTCATACATTTAATTATTGCTATAAAAATTTGATCGGATAGGCAAATCATAGCTGCAATCGCATGGTTTAAATAAATTTTCATACATGGTTTTAATTCTGGCAAATGTATGGAAAAATCTGACATGGATTACTTCTGCGAAATGGGGGTTTTAGTTTTGGTTTATAAATTTCTGAAATTTATACAATGATGTCAAAACTCTGCATCGAAGGGGTTTTTCTATATTTCTCTTTTGGATTTCTGAAATTTATCCAATGATGTCAAAACCCAGCATCGCAGGGGTATTTTTATGTATCTATTTCCCAAAGGAAAACTACAATGATTTCAATTTGGTTCTTCTATTTCGTTCAATCAACGAATCAACAACTACCATTCAAAGGAAGCTGCTAGAGAATTTCCTCCATGGAAGAATCTCGCAGTCTCTTTCTTTCTGGGTGGAAGATTCTCGCAGTCTCAGCTTCGGAAGGCGCTCTTAGTGGGAGTCTTTCTCCCAAAAATATGATCCATTTTTTTTGGTTGAAAGAACATCGCATTGTTTCTACTCAGCAATTTATGAAATTTTGGTTCAGCAGTCAAATCTAAAATTGGATGATAAATTCATTTTCCAAATATTTTTAATAACTTCTACCTAATAATGTTCTTTAAATAAATTCATTAAATAATGATTGTTTGAACTACTAATAGTTTAAAGCATTTTCAATATGTCATCCGTGGCAACAGCTCCTTTTGTACTGTTTAGATGTCATTGCGCCTAGAGGCGCTCTACAGCCCATTATGGGAGAGATCTTGTAACGTTACGTAAAACCACCTAATATGGGGAAGATGTTGTAATATTCCTACCTAACAAAACTATAAAAAAGTAAGAATTTAATTATCTGTAAAAAAAACACAATATGGGGGAGATGTTGTAATGTTTCTACCTAACAAAATAATAAAAAATAAAAAATTGAATTATCCGCAAAAAAATGTTGGCCTTGCACATGGTTTTTAAACCATTTGCAAGGTCTTTTAAACAACCCATGGTTTTATTATACATGGTTTCGGAGGGCCTTCCAAATGGTTTTAAAATCATGTGCAATGCCTCCTACACAACCCATGGTTTTATTGTACATGGTTTAGGAGGGCCTTGCAAATGGTTTTAAGATCATGTGCAAGGCCTGGCATATGGTTTTAAAACCATGGAGAAATGTTAAATAATAATAAATACTATATGTCGGCCATAAATAATATTAAATAATAATAATAATAATAATATATGCTGACCTTAACTAAAAAGATATCAATGGATACCTAAGAAGAGATTTGATCCCTCTCGGTACTTGATAGAGCCCCGGATTTGGACCTACGCTGGTTTATGCACAGGTTTACACATAAACATTCAAATAGTCATTATTTTATTAAATCATAATTTTTTTTAATAAATTATATATTAATTTTTTTTAAATAAGAAATAAAAGTTATATAGAGTAATTATAAATTATGTTAATTAATGTTCTTTAGATAACAAATGAAAGATATAAATAGTAATTATCAACATAACAACTTAACAAATGAAAGATATAAATAATAATTATCAATTTTACAGTTTTTTTCTTTAAAATATGTTATTTATTTTTCCTCGGAAAAAAACATAATTTTATATCTTATAAAAACTAACAAAATTACATATTGTAGATATACATCTACATTAGTATATATATTGAGAAAGAAACTGTGAATATTTAACACCTACTGTTTCCTAGGAATTAGGACTGACAAATCATTGTTTAACACTTTGAAGATTATGATGTTGAAACACTTTAAAGATTATGAATTAAGACTGACAAATTGTTCAATATATTGAGAAAGCAAACTGTAAATATCTAATACCTACTGTTTCCTAAGGATTAAGACTGACAAATCATTGTTCACCACTTTGAAGATTATGATGTTGAAACACTTTAAAGATTATGAATTAAGACTGACAAATTATTGTTCAACACTCTGAAGATTATGATGTTGAAACACTTTGAATATTATGATGTTGAATAACCGTTACATAAAAATTAAATATTATGATGTTGAATAACCGTTACATAAAAATAATGGATTTGTCTGGCACAAATGATAATAGGATTGCACTTGAGTGGCTGAAATGGTTGGCAAATGTTAATATTGTTATGATGTGTTGGGTTTAAAGCATTGTAATGGATTTTATTTCTTATATATTAATGTTTTGTCAATAACTTCTTTGGTAAAGGAATTCGCAAGATCCATTTCGAAGCTTTGCATGATTAATTACTAAAATTTGCATGATTAATTATTAAAATTAGTTGAAAGCTCAAGCTGCAGTCCTTTTGCCAAAATTTGAAGATTCTTCTAGATGAAAGCTCACAAAAGTGCTTCGGGAAATATATATATATTTTTAGTATAGATGACCCATATATATTATATAGAAAATATATATGAGTTGATTCTATATATATATATACATAAAATTCTTTTAGTATGGATTTTATATATATGTTCATCCATATTAAACATTTTATATATGTTTTTTCTTTTCTTTTTATATAGTATTTTGTTTTTCTAATTTTTTCTAATTATTACTTTTAGTTTTTTACTTATATATATGTTATGATATTAAATATGAGCTTATCATATCATAATAGTTATAATTAATCATTACCACCTATATATAACATAAATTGAATTTTTTTCATTATATAAAAAGGTTGTGCATAACCATCCAAAACATAAATACTTCTTCCTACTTTTCACCATACTAAAGGAGGGGTAAACCCTGATGAAGTGGAAGTTTAACAAAATATAAAAAATATCAACTAAAACCTGAGATTATGACACTATTGCTTGTTCTTTGCATCCCTGCTTGGAACAGTGTTTGAAATTGAGATTTATTCCATTCGCTGCACTCTGTTAGCTTATGTTTCCTGACAATGGGCTGCATTGATTCATGTTGACCATGTTTTGAACATCTTCTGCAATTATATCAATCTTACTCAGCATTTCTTTGATGTCCCTTTCCATGTCACCAATTTTTAATTTTTGGCAAGACAATTTACTTAACACATACCCTATGTCAATTGAGAGCTCTTGGGTTTTCCTTTCGCCGTTGCAAACTACTTCAAACACCTTCTGCAGATGTATTTTGAAGTAGACAATACTTCCCAATGGAATGGACCAAAACACCACCCATTTCTAGTCTAGCCCGTTTGTTGGCTAGAGAATCCACCTTTCCATTTCCCCCCAAGGATGTGCACGAAGCTGAGATCTAAGCCTACCTTAATATGAGAAATTCTTTGCACAATTCTTTTACATCTTGTGTTTCCATTCCTATGTCCTCTCCGCGTCTTTTGAACGACTTGTCTAGAGTCTCCAATGATGATTGCTTTGTTTATGTTTATTTTGGCCATGAGTTCAATCCCATACATTAGAGCTAGCCATTTCATTTCACTATTTGATTTTGTTCCCATCCACAAGCGAAAGATTCTACAATTTTTCCTCCTGGGTTGTAGATTACCCCCCCCCCCCCCCCCCCCCCCCCCCCCCC
>LPNX010606454.1:6817-115704 GCA_001517045.1 Pseudotsuga menziesii
CATGTTTGATTAGCTATTTTGTGAGTGCAATTGTTCTATCACTTGGGTTCAATGTCCACACGCAAGGGGGGAAAAAACATAGTTTGAGGAATGTATTTCTATTCTTGAATACTTGTAACTGCATTTCATCCTTTGGAGATGTTCATGAATACATCTTGACATCGATCTTCTTCGACTTTGTTTGTTCAGTTTTCATCTTCTTTATTTTCAAGTTTATATATATTCAATGACAAAAGGTTGTCATCCCATATCTTCATTGGTATATTAAACTTTATACATTTCTTCTGATGTTTGTCTTAATGTTCAGTGCATTCATAAGCTCAATCTGCAAGTATTTACCTGTTATGTCTGGCCATTTATTATATGCAATTTTATAGATATTTCTGCTAGCATAATGAGTCTTCTCCATGTTTCCACATATTGATAAAAACCTTTTGAGCAGCATATTTAAAAGCCTTGGTATTTCAAGTGGATTTATATATTTATAAATGGAGGTGAGTTTACAACGTCATCCGACTTGATATTTTTTCCTTCACACTATTGAATATTAAGTTACCAAGCTTACACCCTTCTACAGTCAGTGAGTAATTTCTTGGAGTGATACTAGAATTTTTGAAGTAATGATAGTATACTACTAATATGCATGTGATCGGTAAGTATATCATGGTGCTATACAACCCTCCACGGCTACTTATCTAGAATGAAACCTCTTTGTTGACATATTGGATTAGTGCACAATCTCAATGATGTCATTGTAGAAATGGAAGGCATCTAGAAAGTTTTCGTGAGATATGAATAAATGTTGTATTGGCTAAAATAGTTGCATGATTATATATTTATGCATAAAAATTTTCCATTATGAATATTCCTTATGAAATGTTTCTAACCATACAAATAATGCATTTGACTTGTAGGAAAGATCGCGTATAGTTGCATACAAGAAAAGAAGGATGAGACTTGTTCTGAAGGACAAGTGATGACAGTTCAAGAAATAATCCAAAATGAAGAATAGTATGATGAGGCCTCAGAGACACTCTAGTTATGTGACACTATTGAGTGACATCATTGATGCAGATCCTTCTAGCTATGAAGAAGTAGCCAAGAAGAAAGGGAAGGAGAGTACAAGTTCAAGAAGAATGATGTCTAGGATGCAGTATCGAGACCTGAAGGGAAGTCTGTAGTGGATCTGCAAGATCCAGAATGTAGTAGATGGAAACATCATGGGATACAAGGCAAGATTTGTAGCACGAGGCTTCTAATGGAAATAAGGCATAGAATACGAAGAGACATTTGCAGCCACTAGAAGATAATACACATGACATGCAGACTCATGTGTGGAAATTAAAGAAGGCCTTGTACAAGCTTAGAAGACACCCATGAGATAACACATACATGAGAAGCTTGAATATCACCTAGAGTGATAAATTTCTTAACCTCTGCTACAAATTTGAAGATGAAATCCTATAGAGGATGACAAGCTCACAAATGGGTGTAAGAAGAACTTTTGAAAAGGTTTAAGATAGAGGATCTTGTTATCCAATGACCCTAGATTGATTCATAGAATATTAATAGCAGAGGAAGCTACTTGTCACCCCAGTACATAATGTTTAAATGCATAGAGTACGAAAGGAAGAGGGAGAATGATGCTCTACTTCAGAGGGAGTGACTACAAAAGATCCTGAGGTTTGACATGATGTGACAGGATGAACTAATTACTGATGACTCTAGGATTTACTAAGAGTAAATCAGATTCCAATATTTACTTCAAGGTTGAATGCGGAAGACCAGTGATGCTCCTATTATATGTCGATGACTTGTTCCTGATAGAAAAGAGGAACTCATTAAAGTTGCAAGAAGGAGATTTGATGTTGAGCTCAAGATGAATGACTTGGATATGATGCACTACTTTCTAGGCATGGAATTTGGATAGAGTATAGATGGAATATCCCTGAGATAAGGGAAGTATGCAGTAGATATTTTGAAGAGGTTTGAGATGATGGAATGCAAGGCCATGACCACACCTATGGCATCTAACCTGAAGCTACTAAGTGATGCTTCATCAGATTCGGTTGATGGTACAATGTATCATCAGATTCGGTTGATGGTACAATGTATCATCAGATTATTGGGTCGTTGATGTACCTAACGAATACGAGACCACATATTTTCTTTATTGAGAACACATTGAGCCTGTTCCTAACGGATCCTAGACATGTTCACCTAATTTCTACAAAGCATATTATGAGGTTCCTGAAGGGTATAGTTGATTATGGGCTCAAGTATGAGGTGAATCAAAAGACTAACCTTGAAGGTTATGTTGATTCAGATTGGGAAGGAAGTTCCATTGATAGGAAGAGAACTTTGGGGTGCTGCTTCAATATGGGATTAGGTGTGATCTCTTGGTTTAGTAGGAACAAGTCCTATGTGGCATTGAGTACAACCGAAGCAGAGTATGTCACATCTTGTTCAGCTGGTTGTGAGGTAGTGTGGCTGAGGAATCTACTATCTGATTTGTTTGATCTCCAATTGGATGCTACTTGTATATATTGCAATGACTAGAGTTGTGTGAAGATGTCTAAAAACCGAATGTTCCATGATAAGTCAAAGCATATCGAGATCAAATATCACTATATCAGGGATATGGTGCAGAGAGGAGCAGTGAAGCTCCATTATGTTGCGACGGACGAGCAGATAGCTGATGTGTTGACCAAGCCATTGGCCAGAGTGATTTTTGAGTACTTTAGGAAGAAGCTTGGTGTTCTCCAGATCGAGGTTTCTTCCAAGAGGAAGTGATGAGTCTGTGTGCTGTTTTGACATGGTGGTAGGATTGGTTCCTCCCATGGTCAGATGTAAGTGCAGAGCCATTCTAACATGGTGGTAGGTTGGGCCTCCCATGTTCATATGTAAGTGCAGAGCCTTTATGACATGGTGGTAGGCTGGGCCTCCCATGGTCAGATGTAAGTGCAGATCCATTCTGACATGGTGGTAGGCTGGGACTCCCATGGTTAGATGTAAGTGTAGAGCCATTCTGACATGGTGGCAGGCTGAGCCTCCCATGGTCATATGTAAGTGCAGAGCCATTCTGACATGGTGGTAGGCTGGGCCTCCCATGGTCAGATGTAAGTGCATAGCCATTCTGACATGGTGGCAAATTGGGTCTCCCATGGTCAGATGTAAGTATAGCTCCTTTCTGACTGGGTCAGATATAAGTTCTGAGTCTTTCTAGCATGGTGGTAGGCTGGGCCTCCCATGGTCAGATGTGAGTTTTGAGCCTTTTTGACATGGTGGAAAGCTGCGCCTCCAATGGTTGGATGTGAGTGTTGGTACTTTTGGACATGGGGGTAGACTAGGCCTCCCATGGTCAGATATAAGTGTTTGATGAGCCTTTCTAAAATGGTGGCAGTTTGGTCCTCCCATGGTCAGATGTGAGTGCTGGGCCTCCCATGGTCAGATGTGAGTGCTGGGCCTTTTTGACATGGTGGCAGGCTGGGCCTCCCATGGTCAGATGTGAGTGCTGGGCATGCCTTTCTAACATGGTGGTGGATGTGTTCTTCCCATGGTCACATTTAAGTGTTGGGTGAGCCTTTCTAACTGGGTTAGATATAAGTACTGAAGAAGATGAAGACGTAATTGGAGGCTAGGCCTACAACTAGAATGAAAAATGGCTAGCTCTATAGAATTCCTGTGACGAGTAGAATTGAGAGATAGCACCAATTGATTGAGATAGCGGAGAAGTGATGATGATGATCCAGTGATGATCCAACTTTGCTGAAGATCCAGTGATGATCCATCTTTAATGATGATCCAAAGAAGAAAACTCATACCAATGAATTGTGTCGAGAGAATACCTTCCTAGTTAAGAGGGAGTGTTGATGTACTTGTAACTTTGGAATGTATTCACTTGTATATATTGTATTTCATTGGTCCCCAATGCTCCTATCGGGAGAATCACTTGTATTTCTTTGTACCCCGATGTTCCTATCAAGAGAATTACTAAAATTCATGAGTAAGTCCCCTCCATTGTAAGTCGGGTCATTAGTACCCTATTTGTGGTTACTCGAGCCTACATAACTGAGTCAAATATTAAGTGAACAAAAGGGTATAAATAGAGAATGAGCCTCTCTATTTATCACACACACTCACCCAGCTATAGCACATAGGTGAGAGAGAAGAAGCTCGCTCAAGTGAGAGAGAAAACAGTTGTTGGAGATCATCCTTCTATCTTTGGGTTTTACTGCTGCCATTGGTGCTCATTCTATCTCTGAGGAAGTTGTAGGGTTTTTCCTTTATGGTTTCCCCAAGGATAAATATTTGTGTCGATTGTCTCTTGTGATTGAATTTTGTGCATGTTATTTTCTAAGATAATATCCTAAGATCATATTGTCAAATTGATAAAAATCTAACATCATCTTCGAAGTTATCTTCTATAGAAATGATCTAATTAGTAATTGTATTAAATTCATTTAAATGATCACCATCAGATCCACCTTCTAAAATATTCATATTAAATAAACGCTTCATTAGAAATACCTTGTTGGATGCCAATGATTTTTCATATAGTTTATCCAATGCTCTTATTAGACCCTTCGTTGCATTTTATTTTGAAATATCGAAATCCACTGATGAAGCGAAGCATAGACATATCATTCCTAGTTCCTTTCTTTTAATAACTTCCCATTCTTCATCCTGCATAGTCGCTGACATTTTTTATTTTCCTCCCAACGATAGGAATAGATCCTTCTGATACATATAGTCCTCTATTTGCATCTTCCATAATTGGTATTTTTTCCATTAAATTTTTTACCCTAAAATTTCTTTATTTTTCCATTGATTTCACTTGAACCAGGAACCCTTCTTTTGTACGAGTTTATGCACCAAATACACCTTTGAATCTGATACCAATTGTTAAAAAAATAGGATTGTAGAAAAATAACATAAAGAAAGAAGCAGAAATAAAACACATAAACACTATACAAGAGAGACACCAATATAACATGGCTCACCCAAGATGGGCTACATCCACACATAAATTACTAGTCCTTTCTATGAAATCGTCCAGCAAAAATCATGGGATATAACCTGCAGCAAATATGTTACAGGTTACTCTTCTCTCTCTCTCTCTCTCTCTCTCTCTCTCTCTCTCTCTCTCTCTCTCTCATAGTATCATCTTTAACAATACAATAATTTTAATGTCCATTTTTATGAAATTTTACTAAAATGACCAATTTTTCACTTTTTCCCCTATTTCGACCTTTAATTACTTTTGATGTCTAGGTCTCCAAATTGACCCAAATGCTCCCAAATATTCCGAGAAGGTATATGAATGATATTAAGACTTGAATATGATGTTCAGGAATGATTTATGATCCTCCAATGTCTTAAAATTGTTGTGCCATTTAGATCTTCAATCAATGAATCCAATAATGTGGTAAAAGGAGAATGAAGATACACACTGAACAAATCAAACCACACAGGAAATGGATGAGTATAGCTCAGAATTCAAATCCATTAGGGAGGAATTCAAATCTACCAACTAGATGTGACAATACCTAACTAACTAGCTAAATCAAGATGTCTCAATCAATATCAGAGTCCAACTAGTTACTCTAGATGTCTAAAAAACTCACACAATCAGTAATAAATAGTTAACTCAGTCTAATTGAAGTGGTAGGTGAGAAAATGTGCCTAATCCACATGAATCCATGCATAACTAGCACTAACTAATTTGATTGTGATCTAACTGAATGTAACTGGAATTTAACTAAGCTTCACTAGTTCCAACTCCAACTGATTGAAGGAGGTTGGTGCCAGGACTCCCAATGCCTCCTAAAATGTAGGGATTTTCCTAGGAGGTGCCTAATTTGATGCATACAAGTGTAGTCAGTGGAATATATCATCTATTAGTGTCCCCCACACTCTAGTAACTGGTGCATGTGTTCACATTAGTCCATGTGGACCCAATGGTACTAGTGGACTTAATTAATTAATTAAAACTCCTAAGTTAGGATAAAATAGTCTAATAGATAGTTTGGTCAAGGGAGGATTATAAATCCTAACACCCCCCCTAAATTCTAACTTGGACAATTGTGGGCCCTGAAAACTGTTAGCATTGGGATTGTGCCCATAGGTTGGGCAGAAAAAAGGGCTCTCTCCTGGGCAACAGTAGAACTGCTTTAGATTGCTCCTTTGGCCCTGCACAGTCAAAGAGGGATCTCTCACTTGTTTTTAGGTTTACTTCACGTAGGATATTCGATCAAGAGCGGTCAAAAGGCTACACTGCTGAATGGAATGAAGGTGCATTAATGTAAGAGGTAGGTGGGACTTTCAGAGTAAAGGACCATTAGGCAATGGAGTTGAAGGTCCTAGTAAGAAAATTTGCAGGAGGTAAAGAATGGCATGGATTTACAAACAGAGGCAAGATAGCCATCAATCTTGCAATTGTGAGATATTTAGTGGGTGACTAGTAGATGAGAGGGAATAGCCCATCACGCAGAGCAACAACAAGATGAATTCTACGTAACTTTAGAAGAAAAATTAATGAATGTCTGAAACAACAGACAGAACATGTATGAATTCCAAACTGTTATACACTCATTTTAGACATGAAAGAAACTAACAAACTGGAATGAAAACAGGATGAACATTTCACGTAAAGAAAATACATATTGAAAGAAGCAACGACACAGGAATCTTTGTCTTGAAAGAAAATACTTCCTCTACAATTTTATTCATAGCACGGGGAGCCTCAGCCCTTGAAGGTTTCCCAACCAACCAGCTAACTCCTATCTCCCTCTATCAGGAGTGGATTTATACTATTTCAGTGCTGAGACTATTCTTCGAAACAAACCTAAAAATTGTCTTCAGTCACAATCATACGTTTATAGTCTAGAAAGTGGAACTATTGCCATGATTTAAAAATATGAATAAACATCATGGAGCTGTAGTGCATGGTAATACGGACTGACAGAGCAGATTTTTCTTTATCTTGGCATGTGAAAGTGATCCCTATGTTTCTTGTTGATGGTCAGTTGCCAACTTGGACCCTTTCATAAATGATTTTCTACCTCCTTTGACTAGCCTTCTTCTTTCAGATGATGTTACTCAAAGGCTGAAAAGAAGGCCCGCAACCTGGTGCTTGATCATTTTCCCAGCCCTTCCTTCATCTAGTAACACGGTTATACGAGGGAACTGGGAAAAGGGTGGCCATGCACTTGATGATGATAAACATCTTAAGAGATTTATCATTCTTGTACCGCTTTCTTTCTCCTATGAGGAGGGTTTTCTTGCAAGCCATGTAGCTGGGTGTGTGTTTGACCTCATCCTCACCCATGATGAAGTTGTTAAGTGGAGACTATAGGGGTAGTGATGAAGGCTTCAAACCTCCATTATCCCAGACTGAGCAATTACTCCAACAGCTCTACCACCATTATGTGTTGGGGCTTAGGAGGTCATGACTACAACTGGAGGTGTCGAAGAAGTGTCCTCGGGATGTAAAAACCCATGCACATCACATCTTAGGGTAGGGATGTGTGTAAATAGTTGAAACTCCCTAGGTGTTTAACATATGTGCCCTAGTGGTTGGCAATTTCCTGGTGCATATAACCAGGATGACAGAGAAACACAATTTCATGTTCGCCAACCATTAATACCCCCTGTCGAACTAGCTTCTCAAACCGCATAACCATGGTTGTCTGCAAAGGAACTCAACACTTCCCATAGTTCAACCTTTACCTCTCACCATCTGTACATTTCCATACCTCAACCACTTCAGAAGATGGCGCTATATAGGGAAAGCCAAAACGTCCTGGAGATGACTATACTCTTGAATACCGATCAACGTGACAATAGCATGTGTGACACTAGGGTGGGGATCTTCTCTTTTAATGTTTAATTATATTATATGATATGGGTAGGATCTTAAGCACTTCCCATGTGGCTTCCTAGCTGGTTTCAAAGACCATGGATTTGACCTTTCTTGCCTTTTCATTCATTGTGATGGTGGCACTGAACAGACTCAGTTCACGGCTTATCTTTACTTCATGTATATGTTTGATTCGTCACTTCAAAACCTAAAATTCCTTCTTCCCTACTATTTTTTCTACGTGAGCCACGTGCAGGACCTATGGATTCGGGGAAGTTAGTCTCATTGGATGGGACCTTTGCCTTGGGTTTATCAAAAATGGTGTTGGGGAATCAGCCAATATGCCAAGAGGAAGATCACACGTGGGAACGTCTCTTCCACTATCATCTCTATGCTGGATGTGAAACTCGTAGCCTTGATTCATCCTCAGCCCTTTGATTTAGGGGAACCTTTCACATCCACCATCCACGTTTCTTTACTTCTGCCACCAATTTCTCCTCTCTTGATACAACGAGCAGCTTTAGATCATGGTGTGTTCTTACCCATCGATCATGATCAACCTCTCGATGTAAACGTCCATCTGAGTGGGTCCTACCACTTCTTTGTGAATCGAGACCCTAACGTTGTCCACGTTAGTTCATATCGCAAAACTAACCATAGCTGTATATCTACCTCAACTCTTATCGTGACCATTGATTCTTGCAGCCGGTACCACTTTTCATGATTTGGAATCGTGACTTTATCCACACAAGTATGGCTTTCGAAATCAACTAGGACCATAGATATGCTTCTGCATTCATCTCTACCATTAGATGCTTCCACCCTTTAACCTATTTCATGATTTGGGAAAGTTTCTTCTATCGAGCATGTTTTCTCAGCGAACCTATTTCAGGCCGTCACTTGTGCTTCACCTTGATTTTGGCCTTTCATTGTTTGCTCATTTTAATAGACTCTATGAAAGACAAAATTTGATCGTTCTCATGTGTCTGGGGACAAAAATATGATCTATCATTGCTCTTCTTCCTTGTGACTCTAGATCATTGGTCTATGACACTTATCCTATCGTCCATGCTGCTGTAAGTCTTCACCTCCAGAGGAATATACCACCACAAATTAACCTCTTTTCATTATCTAACAGTCTTAAAACATGGACACTGTGCCTATGATCATCTGAAGTGTGCTCACATAATGTTCAAATGAATAGGACCCTCCTCAAACTCTATCGGGCCCGTAAATCGACTATTGCAAATAGAGTACTAATAGAAACAAGGCCATAAGTCTCCCATATACAATCTAAAAGACACAATGCTTCTTAATACAACCAAGGAAATAGGGGAAAACCTCCCCCTCAAAATAAGCAGAAATAGGAAAATGCAAGCTATCTTTAGAAGAAAGAATCTTCCTCCTTAGAAAAATAACTCAAACAAAACGCTGCTGCAAAATTGTAGCTCTATGCAGCAACATGGTCCATCTGTGTAGCAGCATCCTAAACTTTTGCATGTGAACCTCTCAATGTTCTTCTAAATTGATGACTCTATATGTTTCTTCTGGATGTTGAAGGTAGAGAATTATAAATTTTCTTCTTTTGTGAGCCATGTAGCTGATCATTCTCCATAATCAGGTAGCACCGACCTGGAACTTTGTTGCACCACTCTGTAGGGAGTGAATCTATGAGAGATAGTGCAGCATGTTCATTCCAATACTGGGACCTAGTTCTTCTTCTGTCTTTTGTTTTTCTAGCACCACTTCCAGCTGCATCTAGGAGCTTTTGAGACCATATGAGCTTAGGATTTTGGTTTGGAATCAATATTGTATTTGGATCTAGAATCTCATGAGATTCAATCTCAATAATAGGATCATGCTAGATTTAATCTTCTTCATATTAATCTAAAACATGTAGCAAATCATCATCATCAAAAATTGGTGGAGAAACGGTTATACCTTCATGTGATTTTGATGGTGGTGTGTCATACAACTGATCTTATTCAAACTGAACACTCCTTTCAATGAAGCATCTCTTGGTTGCAACCTCCATCAATTTGTAAGATTTTGCATCTTCTGCATATCCTGACAAAATGCATTTGCTACTTTGGGCTTGGAAGGAATTTCTCTTTTTAAGTGGTATTCTAGCAGAGGCTTTGGTACCAAAAACTCTTAGATGAGAGACAATGGGATTATTACCATGCAGTTCTTATAATGGAGTGGCCCCAACCACTGATTTATGAGGCACTCTATTCTACATATATGAAGCGTAGTTTACAGCTTCATCCCAAAGAGAAGGAAGGAGATGTTTGGTATGGAGAAGGCATGTTTCCATCTCCTTCAGTGATCTATTATTCCTCTCAGCCACACCATTCTGCTATGGTGTGTATGGAACTAAGTGTTCCATTCAAATCCCCTTCGATTCACAGAAATTTTGGAAGTCTCCTTTGATGTACTATCCTCCTTTATCATATCTTATAGACTTGATTTTCTCACTGAAACTATTCTCAACCATAGCCTTAAAAACTTTAAAATTCTCAGAAACCTTTGATTTTTGTTTCATGAATTAGATCCAGCAGTACCTAGAAAAATCACCAATAAAGGTGAGGAAACACCTACAACCATTAATGGAGTTTGTGGGTGTAGGTCTAGCTACATCACTATGTATCAAATTAAGTATAGAGGTAGCTCTCTGTGCCTTCCCAACATCATACTTCTTCTCTGGGTGCTTACCTACCAAGCAACCAACACATACTTTATTGGAAGTTTGGATGGAAGGTAAACCTTCAACCATTTTATCGTTGTGGAGTTGCTGGAGATATTTGAAATTGAGATGACCAAATCTCTCATGACGAATATTGCTAGTGTTGTTAGCATGAGACAATAAATCTGTAGGAGGAGAGACATGTAAGAAATGTGAGAACTCGTAAGCTTTAGTAGATTGATTTGCAATACCTTTCGCTATGAGTTGTCCAGTAACTTTTTATGTAATATCAATTGTTTCTTAATCGAATCTAATTGCCTTGGGAGAGTCTATATGAATCATATGATAAACCAAAAACAAGTTGGATACAAGGAAGGGCACATAGAGTACATTCTTGAACTCACCATGATTCGCTCTGATTGAGCCCCTTCCTTCAGTTGGAATATGGGAATCATCTCCCATGTGAATATTAGTCCCCTTTGACAGTGTGAGGGTAGAGAATGATTCTTTGGAGGAAACCATTTGGTTGGATGCTCTAGAATCAATTATGTATGTTGTATACTAAGTAAGGATAGATTTCAAAGCATGGCACCTTTCATCATCTTCTATTTGTGGTTCTTGATTAGGATTCTTTGCTCCTTGTGGGGGAGAAATATTATGATGCTTGAGGAGAGCTAACAGTTGATCAATATGCTTCTTCATACAATGATATTCAAGATGGAAACCCTTCACATAATAGGGGCATATATTCTTATCAAACTTCTTTTTTGTAGAGCTTGATGCTCCTTCGGAAGTCTTCTGATTCTGTTTAGGCTTCAAATCAGTTGCTTTAGGCTCCTTCTGCTTTGATTTCCCTTTAGCTTGCTTTGGTAAAGTCTGTTACTAGGAGAGATTGATATTTGGGGGTCTTGATGACTCCCATCCGGGTCAACTTCTCTTGCTCCTTGATTAAGGACTCAGAAAAGGAATCAAGTGAAGGAATTGTTAGAATAATCAACCCATATTTAGCTACCTTAGACATTAATTAATCCAATTTTTGTCTTATTTGCCTAGTTTCCATATTCCACCTTATGCAAGTTGTCCTCCACACATCCATAGTGGTAAAAATTGCTAAAATTTGAGTCATGGAGTGCTTGGGAAACCTCTTGGAATCAACTCTACTTTATTCTTGGCCTTCCTAGTGCATGTCTACTTTTTCCTGAGTTTTATGGAAATTGGGAAAGTTTGACTAGGTGAAGTTAACTTGTTTTTTGTCCTCATCATCCTCGACTATTTTCTCCTATTAAAATCATGTATGAGTTTTCCTTCCACCACCTATTATCTTGCCTAATTGATTTTGCCAATTTGTGAGCTCCTAGACAATTTTGGAAACTGCTTTATGCACCTATGGAGGATTCGCTTAGATTTAGTAAGCCTGTTTTTGACTAAATTCGAATGGCATCCTTATGCATTTGAATCTCTCATGTAATTATTTATTGTGGCAGCCTATGACTTCATAGGGTTCGCTATTGTACACTTATTCAATACAGATTAGTGTTCTGCTCCATATTCAGTCTCCTTTTGTGAGTAATTTGCATGTGTAATTGGCAATTGTTGTGAGTGTAATTGTTCTAACACTTGGGTTCAATTTCCACATGGTATTAGAGCCTTTGTAGATCGATTTCTCTCCTTCCAATTTGTATTGCAGGTTCGACATCATTGACTGGGAGCATTCTGCTGACTGAGGGGACAATTTCTGAGCTATGGATCAATCTCAGAAGATCATCTTGACTCCATTTAACTTCTTTAAATGGAAAGCAGAGATGGAGATACTGTTGAGAGTGAAAGGCCTCTACAGAGTGACTATGGAAACAGAATCAGATCCCAATGCATCTATAGAGAATATTAAATGGCACAACATGAGGGATGAGGCCTATGGTCTCTTGTGTCTGAGCATATCCAGAGACCTCCTTTTCCATCTTGATGGATTGACAACACCGAATGAAGTATGGGAGAAGCTTGTTGATATTTTTGGAAAGACAGATGAGATGAGGGGACATCAAATTGAAAATGAATGGATCTCCCTAAGTCCCAATAGATTTGAATCCTTGCAACTCTACTTTTCCAAGTTTGAAGTAATTGTTTTGCAGCTAAAACAATGTGGGATCGAAAAGAAGGATGAACAACTGGTTTTGGCCATACTCTCGAAGCTTGACCCTGACTATTTAGTGTTTGTATCGACCTTATATGCCACAAAGTTGATAGCTCGAGCCTGGAAAATGCCTAGAATTGCAGATTTCATGGAATCTCTCACACAAGAACAAGATAAATTGGTGATGATGGGCACCATCAAACCATCCAAAGAGCAAGCTCTGGTTGCTGGAGATATGAGGGTGTTTTCAAAAAGCAAGAAGAAATCTAAAAATCCACCTAAGCAAAAGAGAGATAATAACAAGTCTCCAGAAGAGCCTCAAGGTTCCAATAAGAACCCCTAGAAGAAGAAGAACAAAGGAGAAATGAGCAAGTTTGCATACTGCAGTAAGGGAAATCATTCTGAAATATCCTGCATGAAGAAGAAAATAGACATGCTGAACCAACTCTTGGAGAAGAATGGCATCTCCCTTCCACACAGCTCAAAGAAGAGGGAAGGAGGATCAAATTCAAAAGACAGAGAGAGAGTTCATGCATTGGTTGGTGGCACATCAAGCTCACCTAGTTTCATCATTGATTCTGGAGCTTCAAGACATATGGTTTCGACCAATGAGGCATTCACCTCACTTGACATGCTGAAAGGTCCACCAATAGTACTGGGAGATGACTTTATCACTGAAAGTTTGGGCAAAGGGAGGATTGATCTTGAGCATGGTAAGTTCAGCAATTTATTGTATGTTCCAAGTCTTGCCTCTAACCTCTTATCAGTGTATCAGATGACCCACATAGGGTCTCCAAAGAAGGTCATATTCTCCCCTGATGAATTTGAGATCACAGAGATCTCAAGTGGTAAAGTCATTGCAAAAGGAGTTGCAAAATCACACTTCTAAGGTATACATGTTCTCACACTTCCTACCCTACTCAAACCCCTCTTCTCTTCTGATTCATGCTAATGAGGCAAGCAAGCTTTGGCATGAAATATTTGGCCACCTTAATTACAAGTATCTTTCTGATCTTAGTGAAAAAAAAATGGTCATAGAGTTACCAAAGATTAATTTTTCCAAAGGAGTCTATCAAGGTTGCATCCTAGGAAAACACCCAGAGCATAAATTTGAGAAAGCTAGTCATGAGAGAACCTCTGCACCTCTTGAGTTGATCCACAATGATGTTGCTATCCCATTTCCTCATATGTCAATGAGTCAAGCCAAATATGCATTGAAATTCATAGATGACTTTTCCAAGTATTGTTGGGCTTACTTCTTGAAACACAAGTCTGAAGGTTTTGGCCTCTTCAAAGTCTTTAAGGCTTTGGTTGAAAACCAGTCTGGGAGGAAACTCAAGGTCCTCAGATCTGAAAATGGTGGTGAGTATGTCAAGTTTGAGTTCATTCAATATTGTGTAGATGTAGGTATTCAGATGCCACATTATATCCCTTACACACCACAGGAGAATGGTGTTGCTAAGAGGAAGAACATATCACTGAAAGAGATGGCAACCTGCATGGTGGAAGCTAAGATTTTGCCACCAAATTTTTGGGCCAAAGCTATAAAATATGCAGCCTATATTCAAATAGGGTTCCTCATAAAAATATTTATGGTATGACTCCTTTTGAAGCATGGAGTGGACACAAGCCAGATGTGACCCATTTCAGGGTTTTTGGCTCAAGGGCTTGGGCTAGAATTCCAACAGAAAAGAGGAAGGATTTGCAACCCCACAGCCAAGAGTGTCTATTTGTTGGGTAATATGAAGATTCAAAATGGTACAAGCTGATAAATTTGAGCACAAACAAATCCTTCATTGAAAGGTGTGTTCAGTTTCAAGAAGAGCCCCTAGCAGCAGTGGAAGTTGGAGAATCCTCTTCACCACGAGAACCTCTAAATGTAAGTGAAGAGATAGTTGAACATGCTGATTCTGATATTTATAATAATTATGATTTGATTTAAGATCTTAAAAGTCCTACAAGACCAAAATTGGCAGCCAAGACCATTTATGTAGCTGGAGAACTAGCAGGAAATCCTAATGATCCTAGGAGGACCAGATCTCAGTTTGAGAGTGCTCTGTGCATGAAAGATCCTATGTTTGCGGAGAAATGATATCTGATGATTGAATTAGATCCATATACATATGAATATGCAGCAAAATATCCAATATGGAAAACAACCATGGAAGAAGAGTTCATCTCACTCCAGAAGAGCAACACTTGGGAGCTGGTTGATCTTCCCCCAGGGAGGAAGCTAGTTCAATGTAAGTGGGTGTACAAAACCAAATTTGCTGCTAATGGTTCACCTCTGAAGTACAACGCCATATTGGTAGCCAAGGGATACTCACAGGTATATGGCATAGACTACAATGAGACCTTTGCACTAGTGGCAAAGATGGACTCCATCAGGATAGCCTTTGCCATTGCAGCTTCAAAGCAATGGGAGGTACACCACATGGATGTGAAGTGTGCTTTCCCGAATGGATATCTCACTGAAGAGATATACATGCAGAAGTATCAAGGATTTGCTACTAACCCATCTCTTGTGTGCAGGCTAAAGAAGTCATTGTATGGGCTTAAGCAAACCCCCAGGGCTTGGTATGCCAAGATTGATAGCTTTCTGCTATCACTGAATTTTGTTTGATGCAAATCAGATCCAAATGTCTATTTGAAGCTGATTCATGTTTCATTAATGATCATTGTCTCATATTTTGATGACCTTCTCATTACAGGAAGCTCAAAGGATGAAATTGCTTCCTTGAAGGATGCAATGAACCATGCCTTCTCAATGACAAATTTGGGCTTATTGAGCCATTCTTGGGGCTTGAGATTGCTCAAACCAAAGAAGGAATAAAAGTACATCAGCCCAAGTATGCCTTGTATTTTCTAAACAAATTCAATATGAAGGATTGCAAGCCAAGAAAGACTCCTTTCCTTTCAGGAGTTAAGCTTGAAGAACATTAGAGGAAATTTCAACTGAAAATGGGCCTTTTAAGTTTTATTCAAATTCCATGTCATCATGTGTTAGCCAATGAAATTTATTTAAATTTGAAATACCGTATAGGTCTTAAACACTTTTTTAATATAAATTTGGGGATAGATATCATTAAAAAAACTACTTTTTTTGTTTGTATTTTTGACATATCTCCCTGTGTTTTTACTCAAATTTCGATTGGGAGATCTCGTTGGATGCAGAATGAAATTCCACATCCAACGAGTACCCACTCAGCATACTTTTAATGGACCCCGCTACCCCAAAAACAAGAAATACCTGAAAAAAATGAAATGATGATGTCATCATTTCATTTTTTTAGGTATTTCTTGTTTTTGGGGTAGCGGGGTCGGTCAAAAGTATTCCAAGTGGGTACTCGTTGGATGTGGAATTTAAATCCACATCCAATGAGCTCTCCCGATCGAAATTTGAGTAAAAACACAGGGAGATATGTAAAAAATACAAACAAAAAGTAGTTTTTTTCTTTTCTTCGTCCAAAATTAATAAATATTATTTTATTATTTTAACTATTATTTTATTAGTTCATTTTAGGAGGCCCATTTTGAGTTGAAATTTCCTCTAATGGCTGATTCTTCACCTATGGTAAACAATACACTGTAAAGGCAATTGATAGGATGTTTGTTGTATCTTACACATACTAGAACTGATATTTATTATGCAGTAAGTGTGGCTTCAATATACATGGATCAACCTCATGAGATCCATTGGAGAGCATCCAAAAGGATCCTTAACTTTGTTCAGGGAACAAGGACTCATGGGATGTTCTACAAAGATAAATCTGATCTTGATTTGATTAGGTTTACTCATAGTGATTGGGCAGGTGACAACACAGATCAAAATTCAACATCAGGATATGTGTTCATTCTTGCAGAAGGGCCAATCAGCTGGTCAAGCAAGAAACAGAGTACCATTGCACTCTCATCTATAAAAGCAGAGTACGGAGGAGTTGTAAATGTAGCAACTCAATTTGTTATTTTTTGTAGGGGTTACTTGGAGAGTGTGGCTTCGAATCAGAATACTCAACTACTATCTATTGTGATAATTATAGTACCATTCGAATCTGCAATGATCTAGTTCAGAAGAAGAGAACCAAACACATTGAGATCCATATGCACTACATCAGACAGCTTGTTCATGATGGCACCATTCACTTACTCTTCCGTTCATCTTCGGAACAAGTAGCAGATATCTTCACCAAAGTTTTTTATGAGAAGAAATTCAGCTATCTCAAATCACTGCTGGGGATTGCTGATCATGCTGTGAAGCATGAGTGACGACAATATTTCCGAATTTTGTTTTACTGTCCATGTTTAAGGGAGGATTTTTCCCACTGGGTTTTTGCCTCTTTCCTTGGTTAAATGGACATGCAGTATGTAAACGGTGACTAAGCCTTGTTGCTAGGCCCTATAATTTTTTGATATTTTACTCATAAGTCAAGCTTAATGGGGGGTGTTAGAATAATCAACCCATAGTTAACTACCTTAGACATTAATTAATCCAATTTTTGTCTTATTTGCCTAGTTTCCATATTCCACATTGTGCAAGTTGTCCTCCACACATCCATAGTGGTCAAACTTTCTAAATTTGAGTCATGTAGCACTTGGGAAACCTCTTGGAATCAAATCTACTTTATTCCTGGCCTTCCTAGAGCATGTCTGCTTTTTCTGCTTTATTGCCTGCTTTTTTCTGAGTTTTAAGGCAATTGGGAAAGTTTGACTAGGTGAAGTTAACTTGTTTTTTGTCCTCATCATCCTCCACTCTTTTCTCCTATGAAAATAATGTATGAGTTGTCCTTCCACCGCCTATTATCTTGCCTAATTGATTTTGCCAATTTGTGAGCTCCTAGACAGTTTTGGAAACTGCTTTATGCACCTATGGAGGATTCCCTTAGATTTAGTAAGCCTGTTTTTGACTAAATTTGATTGGCATCCTTATGCATTTGAATCTCTCATGTAATTATTTATTGTGGCAGCCTATGACTTCACAGGGTTCGCTATTGTACACTTATTCAATACAGATTAGTGTTCTGCTCCATATTCAGTCTCCTTTTGTGAGTAATTTGCATGTGTAATTGGTAATTGTTGTGAATGTAATTGTTCTAACACTTGGGTTCAATGTCCACATGGTATCAGAGCCTTTGTAGATCGATTTCTCTCCTTCCAATTTGTATTACAGGTTCGACATCATTGACTGGGATCATTATGTTGACTGACGGGACAATTTCTGAGCTATGGATCAATCTCAGAAGATCATCTCGACTCCATTTAACTTCTTTAAATGGAAAAAAGAGATGGAGATACTGTTGAGAGTGAAAGGCCTCTACAGAGTGACTATGGAAATAGAATCAAATCCCAATGTAGCTACAGAGAAGATTAAATGGCACAACAGGAGGGATGAGGCCTATGGTCTCCTGTGTCTGAGCATATCCAAAGACCTCCTTTTCCATCTTGATGGATGGACATCACCGAATGAAGTATGGGAGAAGCTTGTTGATCTTTTTGGAAAGACATATGAGATGAGGGGACATCAAATTGAAAGTGAATTGATCTCCCTGAGTCCCAATAGCTTTGAATCCCTGCAACTCTACTTTTCCAAGTTCAAAGCACTTGTTTTCCAGCTAAAACAATGTAGGATCGAAAAGAAGGATGAACAACTGGTTTTGGCCATACTCTCGAAGCTTGACCCTAACTATTTAGTGTTTGTATCAACCTTCTATGCCACAAAGTTGACAGCTCAAGCCTGGAAAATTCCTAGCCTTGTAGATTTCATGGAATCTCTCACACAAGAACAAGATAAATTGGTGATCATGGGCACCATCAAACCATCCAAAGACCAGGCTCTGGTTGATGGAGATTCGAGGGTGGATTCAAAAAACAAGAAGAAAGATAAAAATCCACCTGAGCAACAGAGATATAAGAACAAGTCTCCAGAGGATCCTCAAGGTTCCAAGAAGAACCCCCAGAAGAAGAAGAACAAAGGAGAAATGAGCAAGTGCGCATACTACAGTAAGGGCAATCATTCTGAAAGCTCCTGCATGAAGAAGAAAATAGACATGCTGACCCAACTCCTGGAGAAGAATGGAATTTCCCTTCCAGACAGCTCAAAGAAGAGGGAAGGAGGATCAAATTCAGAAGACAGAGAGAGATTTCATGCATTGGTTGCTAGCACATCAAGCTCATGTAGTTTCATCATTGATTTTGGAGCTTCAAGACATATGGTTTTGACCAAGAAGGAATTCACCTCACTTGACATGTTGAAAGGTCCACCAATAGTATTGGGATATGACTCTCTCACTGAAATTTTGGGCAAAGGGAGGATTGATCTTGACCATGGTAAGTTCAGCAATGTATTGTATGTTCCAGGTCTTTCCTTTATCCTCTTATCAGTGTATCAGATGACCCACACAGGGTCACCAAAGAAGGTCATATTCTCCCCTGATGAATTTGAGATCACAAAGATCTCAAGTGGTAAAGTCATTGCAAATCACACTTCAAAGGTATACATGTTCTCACACTTCCTACCCTACTCAAACCCCTCTTCTCTTCTGATTCATGCTAATGAGGCAAGAAAGCTTTGGCATGAAATATTTGGCCACCTTAATTACAAGTATCTTTCTAATCTTAGTGAAAGATGGCCACCTTAATTACAAGTATCTTTCTGATCTTTCTGAAAGATTTGGCCACCTTAAACTACACAGCCTATATTCAAATAGGGTGCCTCATAAAAATATTTATGGTATGACTCCTTTCGAAGCATGGAGTGGGCACAAGCCAGATGTGACCCATTTCAGGATTTTTGGCTCAACGGCTTGGGCTAGAATTCCAACAGAAAAGAGGAAGGCTTTGCAACCCCAAAGCCAAGAGTGTCTATTTGTTGGGTAATCTGAAGATTCAAAATGGTACAAGCTGATCAATTTGTGCACAAACAAATCCTTCATTGAAAGGTTTGTTCAGTTTCAAGAAAAGCCCCTAGCAGCAGTGGAAGTTGGAGAATCCTCTTCACCACCAAAACCTCTGAATGTAACTGAAGAGATAGTTGAACATGCTGATTCTGATATTTCTAATAATTATGATTTGATTGCAGATCCTAATAGTCCTACAAGACCAAAATGGGCAGCCAAGACCATTCATGTAGCTGGAGAACTAGCTGGAAATCCTAATGATCCTAGGAGGACTAGATCTCAGTTTGAGAGTGCTCTGTGCATGAAAGATCCTATGTTTGTGGAGAAATGCTATCTGATGATTGAATCAGATCCCTAAACATATTAATATGCAGCAAAATATCCAATATGGAAAACAACCATGGAATAAGAGTTCAACTCACTCCAAAAGAGCAACACTTGGGAGCTGGTTGATCTTCCCCCAAGGAGGAAGCTAGTTCAGTGTAAGCGGGTGTACAAAACCAAATTTGCTGCTCATGGTTCACCTCTGAAGTACAAGTCCATATTGGTAGCCAAGGGATACTCATAGGTACATGTCATAGACTACAATGAGAACTTTGCACCAGTGGCAAAGATGGACTCCATCAGGCTAGCCTTAGCCATTGCAACTTCAAAGTAGTGGGAGGTACACCACACGGATGTGAAGTGTGATTTCCTAAATGGATATCTCACTGAAGAGATATACATGCAGCAGCATCAAGGATTTTCTACTAACCCATCTCTTGTGTGCAGGCTAAAGAGGTCATTGTATGGGCTTAAGCAAGCCCCCAGGGCTTGGTATGCCAAGATTGATAGCTTTCTGCTATCACTGAATTTTGTTCGATGAAAATCAGATACAAATTTATATTTGAAGCTGATTCATGTTTCATTAATGATCATTGTCTCATATGTTGATGACCTTCTCATTACAGGAAGCTCAAAGGATGAAATTGCTTCCTTGAAGGATGTAATGAACCATGCCTTCTCAATGACAGATTTGGGCTTATTGAGCCAATTCTTGGGGCTTGATATTGCTCAAACCAAAGAAGGAATAAAAGTACATCAGTATAAGTATGCCTTGGATTTGATTAACAAATTCAATATGAAGGATTGCAAGCCAAGCAAGACTACTTTCCTTTGAGGAGTTAAGCTTGAAGAAGTCGATTCTTCACCTATGGTAAACAATACACTGTATAGGCAATTGATTGGATGGTTGTTGTACCTTACACATACTAGACCTAATATTTCTTATGCAGTAAGTGTGGCTTCAAGATACATGGATCAACAGGAGGGATGAGGCCTATGGTCTCCTATGTCTGAGCATATCCAGAGACCTCCTTTTCCATCTTGATGGATTGACATCATCGAATGATATGGCAGAAGCTTGTTGATATTTTTGGAAAGACAGATGAGATGAGGGGACATCAAATTGAAAATGAATTGATCTCCCTAAGTCCCAATAGCTTTGAATCCCTGCAACTCTACTTTTCCAAGTTCGAAGCACTTGTTTTGCAGCTAAAACAATGTGGGATCGAAAAGAAGGATGAACAACTAGTTTTGGCCATAATATTGAAGCTTGACCCTAACTATTTAGTGTTTGTATCAACCTTATATGCCACAAAGTTGATAGCTCGAGCCTGGAAAATGCCTATCCTTGCAGATTTCATGCTATCTCTCACACAAGAACAAGATAAATTGGTGATGATGGGCACCATCAAACCATCCAAAGACCAAGCTCTGGTTGCTGGAGATTTGAGGGTGGATTCAAAAAGAAAGAAGAAAGCTAAAATACCACCTGAGCAAAAGAGAGATAAGAACAAGTCTCCAAAGGATCCTCAAGGTTCCAATAAGAACCCCCAGAAGAAGAAGAACAAAGGAGAAATGAGAAAGTGTGCATACTATAGTAAGGGAAATCATTTTGAAAGCTCCTACATGAAGAAGAAAATAGACATGCTGACCCAACTCCTGGAGAAGAATGGCATCTCCCTTCCAGAAAGCTCAAAGAAGAGGGAAGGAGGATCAAATTCAGAAGACAGAGAGAGAGTTCATGCATTGGTTGCTGGCACATCAAGCTCACCTAGTTTCATCATTGATTCTGGAGCTTCAAGAAATATGGTTTCGACCAAGGAGGCATTCACCTCACTTGACATGTTGAAAGGTCCACCAATAGTACTGGTATATGACTCTCTCACTGAAAGTTTGGGCAAAGGGAGGATTGATCTTGACCATGGTAAGTTCAGCAATGTATTGTATGTTCTAGGTCTTGCCTCTAACCTCTTATCAGTGTATCATATGACCCACACAGGGTCTCCAAAGAAGGTCATATTCTCCCCTGATGAATTTGATATCACAGAGATATCAAGTGGTAAATTCATTGCAAAAGGTGTTGCAAATCACACTTCGAAGGTATACATGTTCTCACACTTCCTACCCTACTCAAACCCCTCTTCTCTTCTGATTCATGCTAATGAGGCAAGCAAGATTTGGCATGAAATATTTGGCCACCTTAATTACAAGTATCTTTCTGATCTTAGTGAAAAAAAAATGGTCATAGAGTTACCAAAGATTAAGTTTTCCAAAGGAGTCTATCAAGGTTCCATCCTAGGAAAACACCCAGAGCATAAATTTGAGAAAGCTAGTCATGAGAGAACCTCTGCACCTCTTGAGTTGATCCAAAGTGATGTTGTTGTCCCATTTCCTCATATGTCAATGATTCAAGCCAAATATGCATTGAAATTCATAGATGACTTTTCCAAGTATTGCTGGGTTTACTTCCTGAAACACAAGTCTGAAAGTTTTGGCCTCTTCAAAGTCTTTAAGGCTTTGGTTAAAAACCAGTCTGGGAGGAAACTCAAGGTCCTCAAATCTGAAAATGGTGGTGAGTATGTCAATTCTAAGTTCATTCAATATTGTGCAGATTTAGGTATTCAGATTCCGCATTCTATCCCTTACACACGACAGCAGAATTGTGTTGCTGAGAGGAAGAACAGATCACTGAAAGAGATGGCAACCTGCATGATGGAGGCTAAGACTTTGCCACCAAATTTTTGGGCCAAAGCTATAAACTATGAAGCCTATATTCAAATAGGGTGCCTCATAAAAATATTTATGGTATGACTCCTTTCAAGCATGGAGTGGGCACAAGCCAGATGTGACCCATTTCAGGATTTTTGGCTCAAGGGCTTGGGCTAGAATTCCAATAGAAAAGAGGAAGGCTTTGCAGCCCCAAATCCAAGAGTTTCTATTTGTTGGGTACTCTAAATATTCAAAATGGTACAAGCTGATCAATTTGAGCACAAACAAATCCTTCATTGAAAGGTGTGTTCAGTTTCAAGAAGAGCCCCTAGCAGCAGTGGAAGTTGTAGAATCCTCTTCACCACCAGAACCTCTGAATGTAAGTGAAGAGATAGTTGAACATGCTGATTCAGATATTTATAATAATTATGATTTGATTGCAGATATTGACAGTCCTACAAGACCAAAATGGGCAGCCAATACCATTCATGTAGCTGGAGAACTAGTTGGAAATCCTAATGATCCTAGGAGGACTAGATCTCAATTTGAGAGTGCTCTGTACATGAAAGATCCTATGTTTGTGGAGAAATGCTATATGACGATTGAATCAGATCCATATACATATGAATATGCAGCAAAATATCCAAGATGGCAAACAACCATGGAAGAAGAGTTCAACTCACTCCAGAAGAGCAACACTTGGGAGCTGGTTGATCTTCCCCCAGGGAGGAAGCTAGTTCAGTGTAAGTGGGTGTACAAAACCAAATTTGCTGCCAATGTTTCACCTATAAAGTACAAGGCTATATTGGTAGCCAAGGGATACTCATAGGTACATGGCATAGACTACAATGAGACCTTTGCACCGGTGGCAAAGATGGACTCCATCAGGCTAGCCTTAGCCATTGCAGCTTCAAAGCAGTGGGAGGTACACCACATGGATGTGAAGTGTGATTTACTGAATGGATATCTCACTGAAGAGATATACATGCAGCAGAATCAAGGATTTGCTACTAACCCATCTCTTGTGTGCATGCTAAAGAAGTCATTGTATGGGCTTAAGCAAGCCCCCAGGGCTTGGTATGCCAAGATTGATAGCTTTCTGCTATCACTGAATTTTGTTCGATGCAAATCAGATCCAAATGTATATTTGAAGCTGATTCATGTTTCATTAATGATAATTGTCTCATATGTTGATGACCTTTTCATTATAGGAATCTCAAAGGATGAAATTGCTTCCTTGAAGGATGCAATGAACCATGCCTTCTCAATGACAGATTTGGGCTTATTGAGCCAATTCTTGGGGCTTGAGATTGCTCAAACCAAAGAAGGAATCAAATTACATCAGTACAAGTATGCCTTGGATTTGCTGAACAAATTCAATATGAAGGATTGCAAGCCAAGCAAGACTCCTTTCCTTCCAGCAGTTAAGCTTGAAGAAGCCGATTCTTCACCTATGGTAAACAATACACTGTATAGGCAATTGACTGGATGTTTGTTGTATCTTACACATACTAGAACTGATATTTATTATGCAGTAAGTGTGGCTTCAAGATACATGGATCAGCCTCATGAGATCCACTGGAGAGCAGCCAAAAGGATTCTTAACTTTGTTCAGGGAACAAGGACTCATGGGATGTTCTACAAAGCTAAATCTGATCTTGATTTGATTAGGTTTACTGACAGTGATTGGGAAGGTGAAAATACAGATCGAAATTCAACATCAGGATATGTGTTCATTCTTGTAGAAGGGCCAATCAGCTGGTCAAGCAAGAAACATAGTGCCATTGCACTCTCATCTACAGAAGCAGAGTACAGAGAAGTTGTAAATGTAGCAACTCAATGTTTATGGTTGCAGGGGTTACTTGGAGAGTGTGGCTTCGAATCAGAATAATAAACTGCTATCTATTGTGATAATTAGAGTACCATTCGAATCTATAATGATCCAGTTCAGAAGCAGATAACCAAACACATTGAGATCCATATGCACTACATCAGACAACTTGTTCATGATGGCACCATTCACCTACTCTTCTGTTCATCTTCGGAACAAGTAGCAGATATCTTCACCAAAGTTTTTTGCAAGAAGAAATTCAGCAATCTCAAATCACTGCTGGGGATTGCTGATCATGCTGTGAAGCATGAGTGATGACAAGATTTCCAAATTTTGTTTTACTGTCCATGTTTAAGGGAGGATTTTTCCCACTGGGTTTTCGCCTCTTTCCTTGGTTAAATGGACATGCAGTATGTAAAGGGTGACTAAACCTTGTTGCTAGGCCCTATAATTTTATGATATTTTACTCATAAGTCAAGCTTAATGGGGGGTGTTAGAATAATCAACCCATAGTTAACTACCTTAGACATTAATTAATCCAATTTTTGTCTTATTTGCCTAGTTTCCATATTCCACCTTATGCAAGTTGTCCTCCACACATCCATAGTGCTCAAACTTGCTAAATTTGAGTCATGGAGCACTTGGGAACCATCTTGGAATCAAATCTACTTTATTCTTGGCCTTCCTAGCGCATGTCTGCTTTTTCTGCTTTATTGCCTGCTTTTTTCTGAGTTTTAAGGCAATTGGGAAAGTTTGACTAGGTAAGTTAACTTGTTTTTTGTCCTCCTCATCATCCACTCTTTTCTCCTATGAAAAGAATGTATGATTTGTCCTTCCACCACCTATTATCTTTCCTAATTGATTTTTCCAATTCGTGAGCTCCTAGATAGTTTTGGAAACTGCTTTATGCACCTATGGGGGATTTGCTTAGATTTAGTAAGCCTACTTTTGACTAAATTCGAATGGAATCCTTATGCATTCAAATATATCATGTAATTATTTATTGTGGTAGCCTATGACTTCACAGGTTTGGCTATTGTACACTCATTCAATATAGATTAGTGTTCTACTCCATATTCAATCTCCTTTTATGAGTAATTTGCATGTGTAATTGGCAATTGTTGTGAGTGTAATTGTTCCAACACCTAGGTTCAATTTCCATAGGAATTTTCCAATCCAAAAAGGAATCCCTTTTAGAATGGAATATTGAGACAAACAAAAAATACTCTGGGCGGATTTTGCTGAGAATGGAAAGAACATTTTTCTCACGCTTTCTTTCTATTCTGCACTGTCTGCATTGGAGTGAAAGATACTTGAATTTAGTGAATAATTTCTCTACTATTTCAAAATTGCAAGGATGTACAGATACCAGCTCATTCTATAGGAGGTGTCCTTGAAAGTCATCTTGTTTTCCAAATAGGTCTTCAAGCCTCTCCTAGGCTTCTCTAGGGATCCTCAAACCTTCAAAGTGAAAGAGGAGATCTCTGGGTAAATGAGTCGTAGATAACCAAAAGCCTCATCTAAGCGGTTTAGAAACTTGTTCTTCTCAATTGGCTGATGGGACTCAACCTCCCTTCCAAGTATTATCCTGTAGCAACCAACCTTGCACAAGGTCAGCTGCATATCTTCCCTCCAATCAAGAAAATTGAAGGGTGTAACGATTTGAGGAATATAAGTTATAGAATCCATAATTCTCCTATTGGAAAAAAAAAATATTCACACAAGCTACATAGGACTTGTATATTTTCACTGCAAAACACTAAAAAAATTGAACTATGTTAGAATCATGCCTTCCCTCTCAACATGAACACTTTCTCAGGGTCCTTCACGCCCACACCGCCACTCTGAATAAATTCAGAGGAAGCAAGGTACCCTTTGTGGGACTTATGTGGAAACTTGGCTGCTTCTGGTGTTCAATGGAGAGCAGATAGACATGAAGCTTGCTTGAGATGGATTTGATACCATGTTAAAATTATTGTGCCATTTATATCTTCAAGCAATGAGTCTAATATTATTCATGAAATAAAAGGAGAATGAAGATACACACTGAACAAATAAAACCACAAAGGAAACATATGAGTATAGATTAGATAATTATAGTATCACTGTCATTAATTAATCCAGTGTTACAATAGAGTTAAATAAGGAATAATTTTAATCCACTAAGGAGGAATTCAAATCTATCAACTGGATGTGATTGTACCTAACTGAATAGCTAACTCAGAATGTCTCAATCAATATCGAAGTCCAACTCATTAACTCCATATTTCTAAACAACTCACACAATTAGTAATAAATAGTTAACTAAGACTAACTAACGTGGTATGTGAGAAAAGGCACCTAATCCACATGCATCCATGCATAATTAGCACTAATTGAACTAATTGTGATCTAACCGAATGTAACTAGAATTTAACTAAGATTAACTAGTTCTAACTCCACTTGACTGAAGGAGGTTGGTTCCGAGACTCCCAGTGGATCTTAAAATGTAGGGATTGGCCTAGGAGGCACCTAATCTGATGCATGCAAGTGCAGTTAGTGGAAGATTCCCACTAGAAGTGTTCCCCACACTCTACTAACTGGTGCATGTGGCCCCATTAGGCAATGTGGACCCAATGGTACTAGTGGACTTAATTAATTAATTGAAACTAATAAGTTAGGCTAAAATAATCTAATAGAAAATTTGGTCAAGGGAGGATTATAAATCCTAACATAAATTATTCTTCAAACTTGTTTAATATTCTGTCCAAGGTAGGAGTTTTTACTAGCAAATTGGGGTTCCAATTCCCCAGTGTAAATGATGAAAATGGCTTTCCAAATACTCACAACCCACTCAAATTTATTAAAAGAGGTAGATTATTTTTAAGGGAGTATCATGTGCATCATTATTCATTTTATAAAGGATGTTATAACCCTCCCCAAATAGCTACAAAATCACTTGTTTTACCCTTGGGGAAATGGCACCTTATCTTATCCAAATGCAAATAAAGTAAGTAAGATAACTTCAAATTCTTAAGTAATGGATATGAAACTTGCAATACTTATCAATGGAAGTCCATTAATCATAAATACATTACAGAAACATTATTTCATTTGAAATCATCATCATTACAATGACATACATCAATATAGTGGGGAAATGACCATTGTTTGCTCATTAATAATCACTTTAACATACAACCATTTGGTATTTCTACCTGAGAATTTATGAATATGAATAAAAGAGTATATTAATATTAATACAATAATAAATGGACCATTATAATCTCTCCCAAACCGCAATCCCTCCATGAGCAAGAATACGCAATAACGACTAGAAATGGTTGAGAGAATTTGATACACTAGAAGAAACCACGAGCTTCCCTTGGTTGAGCCATGTATTTTATAAACATCCTTATCCTTATAAGGTTACCAATCCATCCACAAACTCAAGCCAATTCGAATTAGGGTGTGTGCTCAAGATTTTCCATGTGTCCTCCCTTCCCTAGCCTTCCATCTTCCCCCAATTCGAGTAGGGACCCATTGAGCTCCCCCAACTAACATAAGTGCCTTCTTGAATATGATATTTAGTATTTACATGTCATAATGGTATTATTTCAGCCTTCATTTCTACAATATGTCATAAATGTCATAGCATCTTCATCATTGGTGTCATAGATGTCATATATGTAAGGGAATCTATCCCAAGTGTCCAAGAAGCTCGCATTTGACCCTTCCTCTCCCATGTAAGTTAAATTTCCTTACAAATTAGACCTATGATACATATGGCCAAGTTTATTATCCTTCTAACTCATCCAAGAACATTAGGCTTCCCATGGATTCAAAATTGCAATAGGAGGATGCCATGTGGCACATAAATTCTAGCTTGTGTGGGCCCCATAATCTCCACGTGTCTCCACGATCCATTTCCAGTTCAATTTTCTCTTGTATTTATTTAATTATCTCCATTATTAAATATTTATTCCATTCTAATGTCTGGACATCATTTATTATCTCCCTTATTAAAATTCCAAATGCATCCATCCAACCTAGGGAACTAGTAGGATTGATGGAATTGTCCTGCTATGCAATTATTTGAATGGGGAAATTACAGTCCTCCCTAGCCAAGATTGCTTTTCCTCAAGAAATTTCATATTTGGATGCTGCAAAAATATTTCATATTCCGAAGTGGCATCTTCATTTGGTACTCCTTCCTTTGCACCAAGTGCTCTATTATGGTTAAGCTCATTAATTTTTTTTAGCTGTAATTTTAGTAGTGGCACTCATGTACTGCAATTTTGTGTTCCCAAAAGTAAAAATATGTGAATTTGTGCATATTGATATATCCTGTAACATCACCTCTAAGACCAAAAGGATTAATCAAATCCATAAAAACCAAATTTGTGCAAATAGTATTTACCTCCATATTTTGGTAACCTTTTCTGAACTTTCACCCCTTTTTCCTTTTGTATAATTCTTTGAAGTTGGTGTTGATTTACAAAACTTTGACTTTCTTAATATTCCAAGAAAATTTCAGAGATGAAGCACCATGCTTGTTTCTGCACTACTCTGATTACCATCATCTTCTCAAGTGGTGAATAAATCTTTAATGTTGCTTGTTTCCCCCATAATTGAAACCAATGAGAACAAAAATGATTTGAGGGTACCATATGATCCTAATACATCCATGGTGTGAAATTTCTATGATGAAATGCCATGAAAAGAAAGCATGTGAAAATTGAATCCATCTCTCAAAAGGTTTCCCACATAGTAAAATGGAACACTGCTCTGCAAAGATGAACTCAAATAACTGAAGGTTGGTTTGCTTTCTCAAGCCAACAACCAAACTACTACTCCAACTGAGATGAAAGCAAGCACTTATGAGATCCCATTTCTGGTATTGCACCCTTCAAAATATCATGAGAACAAAATATAGATCATGAAAGTACATAACAACATCATACAAATGTACATCAAGAAGGTACCTCATCAAAGAATCATGAAAGTTCTTGTACATCCAAGTAAGTAGATCACCATGTGTCCCATACACACAAGCATCAAGTATTATATTAGATATGCCCCAATGACATAGGTGATGATCCCATGTCCCATAATACTGCTCCAAAAATATATAATGTGCATCAATATAATCATCCATGTGTTTTTTCATCTAAGAAGTGAATGAATAACCTCCTGGCAAAATCTAAACCAAATAAGGAGCAAAGAAAACATGAAGACTTCAAGTGGATCAAAGAAGTCTCATAAATACACCCATTAATATGTATATCATCATGAAATATCAGAGTATGTTTCTGACAACAATAATGTTTTTCAATCATATCTATCTTCACTCAAGTGTAAGATGACTTTCCTCCAACATCAAATGCACTAGGCAAGGAGCAATGAAAATCATGAGTCTCCAAGTGACTCAAGTGAATACCATAGGTGAATCCATGTAGATGTGTGTAATAATAATGTAACAAAGGATGATTCTGAAAATGTAAATAACATGGTTCTCTAATAATTTCATCATCAAAAGGAGAGATATAAATTCCATACTCTTCATGTGCCAATATAAAAATAAACCTTTCACCCATACTTCATTATGATTAATGCTGCAAAATTTGGAAGTGTAGGATGTAGGAGAAAGAACCAACTTACCCAAATGATCAAGAAGTGAAAAATTTTCATCATGTGAAGGATACATATCGGTAGATTATGCAACTCCCTTAAAAATGCAAACTTTCCCCATGGGTTGGTTCCAAGGTGGTGGAATCATGCACTTCTTCAAAAAGTGTGTAACCATTTTCAAGAGGAAATTCAAGTTCCTCTTCCACCACAACAAGTGATTGGATCTCATAAAGATAATATTCAAACACATTGAGGTCCTGCAATTTTTCATGTTTCTCATGATCCATCATGTCATGAGAATCCTCCAAGCAATCTACCATATGACAATCTGAAACATAGGAGGAAGGACAAGTATCTTGCAACATCTCAGGAAGTTGCTCATTTTGAATTTTGAGCTGATGATTATATTCATGTAACCATCCAATAAGCTCAATTAAAATTTTTCTATCAAATATCAAAGACATTAAATTACCTTGATGTTGCAAATTTCTCTTTGAATCTTCTCCATGTCTTCAAGGAAGGATGGTTCCTCCAATGAAGAAACTTTCCAACAAGAATATGATACCAATGCTTGAGTGTTATGGACTATTCTATGGGCCTCTTAGATATCCCTTTCACTAATCTTCAAATACCATTCAATGAAGGATGGTTCATGATATTGAACCTCCTCTTCTTCTTTCTGCTTGATTTGATCAACTTCTTGAAGCTCAAGTGGTGATGGGGAAGTTGATATTGGTTATTCATTATATGTCACATGGTATTCATATTCATTCTTATGAGAAATTTATATTGTAGAAACATTTTACAATTTTATCTCTATGTCACCAACATATAGTTGTGAGAATCCATTAGTAGGTACTTCTTCATAGTTCAATCATCCATCAGTAGATGCCCTCTGGTCCATGTCCACAATAGAATGTGTCTCGGAATGATATTATATAGTTTCAAGGGACTCTTTTTCACTCTCATGTGATGTTTCCTAATATTTTTCAAATTCACTTTGGCATGACTTTCGATCCTCATAATGTAATTCTTTTTTGTTTCACCACCCACAGAACTTGGTGGCTCCTTAGTCTCCTCCATACTTGTGGATTGTTGATTGTTCCTTAATGGGTTATAATTTTTTTTCTTGTTAAAAAATACATATTTCATAAGATAATATTAGGAATAATACCCTTCTTGAATATCCCATCTCAAATTTTTATACCCCTGGTAGCATGCTTCAATATCTTTGGCAGTAATTTCTTCTTCCGTCGGCGGGGGAGGAAGGAAAGTGGGATTGGTGGGTCGATTATGAAACCAAGACATGTCTAAATTTTTTTATTAAATTGATGGTATTAATGAAAAGGTGCAATTAAAATTATTTGATACCATTTTAATGTCCATTTTTATGAAAGTTTACTAAAATGACCAATTTTTCACTTTTTTCCTTATTTTGACCTTTGACTAGTTTTGATGTCTAGGTCTCCAAATTGACCCAAATTTTCCAAAATATTATGAGAAGGAATATGAATGTATTAATACTTTAATATTAATTTCAGGGATTATTTATGACCCTCCAAATACTTTTTCAAACTTGTTTAATATTTTGGCCGAGGTAGGAGTTTTCACTAGCAAATCGGGGTTCCAATTCCCCCAGGGTAAATGTTGAAAATGAATTTCCAAATGCTCCAAAAACCACTCGATTTTATGAAAAGTGTAAGAGGATTTTTAAGATAAATTATTAATGTATCATGTGAATTATTATTCAGTTTATAAAGGCTTTTATAAAACTCTCCCAAACAACTACAAAATCACTAGTTCTACCCTTGGGGAAATGGCACCAAATATTCTCCAAATGAAAATAAATTGAGTAATATGAATTAAAATTCTTAGTTTATGGATATTAAACTTGTAATAATCATAAATTGAAGTCCATTCATCATAAATATATCAGATAATCATTTTTTCATTTGAAATCATCAACATTACAATGGCATACATCAATATAGTGGGGAAATGGTCATTGTCTGTTCATTAATAATCACTTTAACATACAAAAATTTGGTATTTATACCTGATAATTTCTGAATATGAATAAAATATTATATTAATATTAATAAAATCAGAAATGGACCATGATAATCTCTCCCAAAGAGTACAATAGCTCACCCAAAGCGTAATCCCTCCATGAGCAAGAATATGCAATAAAGACGGGAAATGGTTGAAATAATGTGTTTCACTAGAATAATACATGAGATTCCATGTATATTAAAATTACAAATACAAAATCCATTAAATATCCATGAAATACCTTGATGGACTCTCCAAACACCAACTTGGATGGGAATCTTTCACCCTCAAAACATAGGGGCTTCACTTTTTGACCAATATCCTATCACATTAGTTCATATTGTGGGCTTTAAAATTATCAAAAATTGAACCAATATATTGCAGGTATTAGGGGGAATGAGGGGTTTAAGTTGGGTTGGGTAGGGTGGTTTATAAGGATTGAGGTATAAAAAGGGTTGGGGAGGAGGTTTTAAGTATTGGGAGGGGGTTTCAACAAAAAGAGTTTGGGTCAATATCTCTGGAAATTAAGGGTATTATTTAATATCCCATGATCGCATGTGCTATGTGAGAGGTTCACTAAGTGAAGTCCCTGTGCCTCAAAATTGGCTAGTCATCCACTAGCTCTCTCTCTTCACAAATGCAAATTTCTCAAATGATAAAAGTCCATTCTCTTGGTTGATCCCTGTATTTTATAAACATAATTAGAATTATAAGGTTACCAATCCATCCACAAACTCAAGCTAATTCAAATTAGGGTGTGTGCTCAATATTTTTCATGTGTCCTCCCTTCCCTAGCCTTCCATATTCCTTGAATTCGAGTAGGGACCCATTGAGCTTCCCTAACTCACACGAGTTCCTTCTTGGATTCTATATTTAAGAATGAAATTTCATAATGTTCAGATGTTAGCCTTCAATTCTGTAATATGTCATCAATTTCATAGCATCTTCATCATTGGTGTCATAGATGTCATAGATGTTAGGGAATCTATCCCAAGTGTCCAAGAAGCTCCCATTTGACTCTTCCTCTCCCATGTAAGTTAAATTTCCTTCCAAATTAAACCTATGATGCATATGGATAAGTGTATTAGACTTCTAACTCATCCAATAAAATTAGGCTTCCCATGGATTCAAAATTGCAAGAGGAGGATGCCATGTGGCACATAAATTCTAGCTTGTGTGGGCCCCACAATCTTCATGTGTCTCCATTCTCCATTGCCACTTCAATTTTCTCTTGTATTTATTTAATTAGCTCCATTATTAAATATTTATTCCATTATGATGATTGAACATCATTTATTAGCTCCCTTATTAAAATTCCAAATGTATCCATCCAACCTGTGGACCTAGTAAGATTGATGGCATTGACCTGCTATGCAATTATTTGAATTGGGACATTACAATAATACACAGCCATAATACAATTACTCACATAAATTAAAGAGGTTTACCTTCTAGGATTTTTATTTAGAAACGTTTAGGATCTTAAGGCATGAATGAATTAACTTGTGAAAGAAGTTTGAAGGAGAAAGGAAGAATTCAATATACATTAATCAAACATTCATGGAAAAAGTGAACAACTAAGAGAAAAAATTGATAAGCATAACATTACATCCAATATCAATAACTTGTGTATAATAAATTCATTATACAATAGGAATAATTTGAATACACTAGATAGGATTCGAATTCACTAACTTAGAATGAATCCAGTGCTAACTAAATGTGAGAAAATCACCACTGAGGGATCACTAACCTAACTCAGGACATCTAAATCAGTTCACAATCAGTTAACTGAACAAGGTAAGTTGGAAAAGGCACATAACCTCCTTTAATTAGGGAAAAGTGGCACTAAACTAACTAGAGATGAACTAATTGATCTCTTCTCATGTTAACTCAACACAAACTAGGGTGGACTGATGGTTGTACTCCCATGAGTTATTATGTGTTCCTAAATTTTAGGGATTGAACTTTGGAGATCCTAAATTTATGAAAACTAGTACATCAAGTGTTAGGTGGCCTCCATATGAGTCCCCCATGGCACTAGTGAGGTGGCAATAGACTCCTAAGATAGGAAATGACAATTAGACTATGGTGGTCAAGGGAGGATTAGTTAATAATCCTAACACCCCCCCTGATCCTAAGTTGGAAAACCTAGGCCCTAGAAACTAAGACCAAAGGTCACCCATACAATATAAATCCAAAAATAACTCCTCAATAAACTATGGAAATGGAGAAAACATCATGGGAACCCCCCCCCTAAATAAAGAACAATGGAACCAGGAACAATAATTGAATCAAGCCTTCACAACAAGAAGAGATCTGATATAGAAAAATCTCTTTTTAGTGAAACACTTGGTGAATATGTCTGCGATCTCCTCCTTTGTAGGGTAGTGTTTCCACCTTTCACACAACTGAGGGGGACGTCGAAGAAATATTAAATCCACTCAGTGTGTCCTTCGGGGAAAGTCTCAAGTCAAGGTTGTCACCTTGTTCTTGACTTCTCCGTTTAGGCTCAACTCCTAACGAAGCCAAGGGGGGTAGACCCTATTAAGTTACTAAGGATAATTAATCTAGTATGATGGTATTAAATTGAATAAGTTGCTTAGGATTTTGAAATTAACAATTGAGAACCATGGATAACAAGATGAAAAATAAACACAAGTAAGCACAATGCAGACACACAATATATATATCGAAAGAAGTAAACAAATAACCAATGCCTTAAAATGGAGTCGTAAAATGATTAAATGTGCTTGTATGTTCTTGGATTGAATGTTTTGCAATTGTCTCTTGGTACGTTTTAAGTTAATATGAAAAATGAAGGGATTAAATTAGGCGACAGGGGTCTCCAAATATACCCTAGGGGTACTTGAAGTATGTCCAAAAATAAAACCTTCACGGCTACCCACAAGGTGTTTGTGGGCTAGATGGAGTCTCGGAGACTGTGTTCATAATACACCCTTCAGGGTGTAATAGAGGTCGGCGCCTCAAGGTCACTTTCTAGTTGTTCCCACTCCTTTGGGTATTTTACCATCACTTATGGTTTGTTCGAGGCGTTGGATTTTTGCTTGATGGTGGTTAATTGGGGAAAATGAAATAATTAATCTAGTCACTCACGTTGCTTTTGATGCAGCTTGAATGATCGAATGAACTATAGCCAAAACGCAGAGCATACACACTAGAGTTTGATATTTTTAGTAAATTTTAATCGATATGTTTTTATTAGAAAGAAAACCCTCCAGGAACCTCTTTCGGTCCAAGTGAACCTCAATCGGGGAATGTCAAAACCCTAAATTTTTGCAAAAATTAAATATTTTGAGATAACATAAAATGTTTACAGTTGCAGTTAGATAACTACTAGTAGCTAATAGAAGAAATGAAATAGATAATTAAAAGTAACCATTAACTTAAACACATAAATATTAATGTTGTTTTAATTTTGATATGTGATGTGAATAATCTGCATTCGAATATTTAGTTGTACTGACGGTTTGAATGTCAAGTAGGTGAGGAATTAATTTCTAGCTGGGGCTTACTTAGCGATTGCTAATGTATCTAGATTTCTGGATCTTTACAGGCTTGACAGGTAAATTTTTGACCTAGTAAAAGTTTATTAAGGAGTTAAACCAGATATACTTCTTTTAACATAAAAGTACTGCTAGATTAAAAGTTTGCTTAGAAGACTCAAGGTCCTGCAAGGTAAAGTAATATTTCTTTTCTTGATTCACACATATGATATTACCTAATATTTGTGTCGTAAGGGTTATTAATGTTTCCCTGTTGTTTGTCTTTTAATAGATAGATCTTTAAGATAGATAAAACCTCCTTCTAACTTTACTCTAAGCTATTCTTAGTTATTAATAGAGCTCGTGATTTTGTATCATAACTCTTTCTCTGACATAAGAGTCTATTGCTATTATTATTTAATAATTAAACCACTGCTTATGATTATAGAAATAGACCTAATCCTTTCAGAACATAAGCCTATTATCTACTTTTTAGCTCTATCTTAATTAGGCTTCAGTATAGTAAATTTATCAACTTAACATCGCTTGTAATTATAAAGTATCCTCTGCATAAAAATCGTCAAGTTGTGACTTGAATTCCCATTTTCTTCATGATCAACATAATGCGACAACTTTACATTACCCTACTATTTACTTCTATGTAAAGGTGATGCAATAAAATCCTAGATAGTTTACTATCCTAAACTCCAAATTCCAACCTAACCTTGGTTCAATTCATCTTAGAACTTGGTAGCAAATTATGGAGACCAAAGATCATGTACTTATAAGATATCTTATCCTACATCTAGTACTGTAGGTTACTTAAAGAGTAGGAGCTATTCTAGTGTCAAATGTTAAATATATCAATATACACCTTATTGTTTTAAATCCAGTTCTCTAAGCTTATACATTCATAGTTCATGAATATAAGAAAAATCTCAAAATAAGGCATTAACACACTTGCTCAAAACTTCTATTAATCTCTTGATATTTTTGTTATAAGCTTGATTAGGAAAGGTCATATGATCTTTAAGAAATAAGGGTATTGATTCCAATTAACAAAATAGTTCTTTTCCAAGATAATTTCAAGGTTTAAAATAATAGGTTAAACTATAATACACTCCTCGTTCATTATCAAGGGTTGACTCCATTGAAACAAGTACGATATTGACTTCATGTATATAATACATTATCATTATGTGCATAGTGTAAATGATTAACAATTATTCGTTCTGAAATGTGGCAGTGGAGACTATATAAATGAACCCACCATGAAGTGGGTAAATTTGTGGGCACATGGAACTCTCCTCGCCATGCATTACATGACTTAAAAGATTTACCTCGCAACCCTATTTTTCATTGTTCAACAAGGGTTTCGGTCTCTACATTGTTGGGTTCACTATGGCCATAAGGGCTCACAATTTCTCACCTCTAGCTCCATTGTCTGTGCATTTTGAAGAGTCGTTGCTTAGGGTGAAAGTTGTGAATTTCATAGCTTGTGAATGAATAGATTCCTGCAATTCAACTTTGCTATGCATGAGGGTAGTGTTGTACACAGGTAGTAGTTTAGTGTTGAAGTCGTGATGTGGCCACTGTCATTGCTTTCTCTTGCTTCAGTTGTTGATGTGGTTAGTAACTCGAATCTAGCTTCCTCCTTCTCAGGTTAAAACAAGGGCTTCACTATTCGAGGTGTTGGTCTTCCTCTTCATGGCCTCAATTATAGACATTACAAGTATGAATTATTTTTATGAAGTTGTAAGCTATCAAAATTTATAGTAACGAATCTACATTCAGGTTTTTAACTGATGATTTGGTTTCCAAATGTAGGTGATGGTTCTCCTTATCATTGGAAGGAATCCACTTCGTATTTGGACCAGTGTTCAGTCTATGGGTAAGCCCCAGTTACAAAGTGGCTCTTCCTGCTTGTTCAAACCTTAGGGGAAAAGTTTGCAGTTGAAAGAAATTATGAAAATGTTTTTTTTTTCCAGTCGTGGATTGTTAGTCTTCAGTTTATAAGTTTTGTTTTTGTTTTAAACCCTCACTTACAGCAGGGTGACTCTGGCCCAATGTCATGACTCGTAAATGCTCTTTTCTTGTTTTCAAATGATTTTACCATGATGTAGGTTTTGTTATAAAGTCTGTTAGTTGAAATTTTACTAAACCCATACCACGATATGGGTGCACCAGCTCAGAGCTGGTTTTTGTACATGGTTTAAGTTTATAGCCTTTCGGCCTATCAAGTAATACATTGGGTTTAATTTTAAAAGGTTTCCTTTGAGCTCAGACTCGTTTTGCAGAATACTTTGTGACTCTATGTAAATTAGGGTTTTTACTCTCTTCTACTGTGAAATAATAATTTACTGTTTATTATATTTTAAGTTAGATTCTTGATAATATTTTAAAACTGTAACTCAGTCATAAATTTATTTGTTGGCTCGAGAAATATGAGCTAGGGTTTTCCTGAATGAACCCTTGTTTAAAATAAATCTTTCGATTTGTCTATTATTTATTAGGTTATGTTACTTGTTAAATTTGTTTTAAATAATGTTACAGGTGTGTGTTATGAAAAATTTAAATGATATTTATATATTCGATCTTTTGTCTGTCCTTACGGACGGTTTATTTATAAGATAATAATCCAATAATTGGATTGTAGCTTAAATATTTTTATTTATAATAATGATTTCTAAATTAGGGTTTCGACCCTGTAGATTATCCTTACAGGTATAACCTGTTGCTGAATTTTAAACAGTTCTTTCTTAAATAGGTATTTATTTTTATGTTAGTTATTATCATATTCTTATTGTTTGTACTAAAAGGTTAGAAAGAATTTTATTCGAGTTATTTGTAAACATCAATTCGGTAACTAGTCTGTCTTTGATAATTTAGAATACTTTTCATAAAACCCTTCTTGTTTATAGTAACTATTAGTCTTAGTTTAGTTAATATTATAAGTAAATGAACTAAGTAATTATAGTTTACTTCCTATTTAACTGAATGTACCAAAATAGCTTGACTATATCTCTTCTACTACATTTGCAAATAGTTATTAAATAAAACACAAAGGAATATATTGATTACATAACACAGTTTATTTTCATGCATATTTTAACTTGAATAAAAAGAATACATCATTTATCTACTAAGGTATTTTCTTAACATAATAATCCTTCTACCTGTACTAAGCTACTGCTATTTATTTTCCAATATATTTACATACATAAGTTTGTAAAACAATAACATAGATAACTAGATTTTTTTTTTTTGATAATAACCTACATACTGAAATAAATTACTTGCTATTGTAAAATGCATAACACATCTAATCATTTCAGTCTCTTATCATTTCCTTCATCTAATTTAAATGCTCTATCTGTGCTGGAGTATGGTTTGGCCTTTCCAGATGTGGAAAAACATAGATTAGAATTATTTTCCATCTATTTCATATTCATTCCTTCAATAATCTAAAAGATTACTAACTCTACCATTTTACAACTAAATATTTAACATTCATTTAACAATCAGATTCACATTTAACTATCTAACACAACAAAACAAAAGAATGTAGAACCTGATTAGGATGGACAACATGGCGTTAGGAGGTTGTTCCTCCCTACCAAACTCCTGGAGAGAGCTCAAACAACGCTTCCTCAGGACCCTCGAGCCTGTTCCTCGTCTTCTTGGTTGAGAATTGGTGGAGCAAGCAAACAATAGACTAGTCCAATGACTCAGTAAACACTCTGCACTTAGCAGTAAGATCCTTAAGCTAAAAAGTTGCACTAGATCACTTAGCATTTAACCCCTCAAACTATTTCCACAATTCCCTTCCATTGAATTTGTTTGAAGTACATTCACCTGAATGATCACTTCTCTAGAATGAGTAGCCTCAACTCTCTTCAATGGGTATTTTTATAAATATTGCCTAGGTATTTTGGGCCAGTTGTCATTAATTGAGCCACCTGCTCTGATTCCACTTTCTTGGGGAATCATGACCCCAAATGTAGGGAGGTTGCCACCTGGAACAATTGGAAGTGGTTTGAGGATGCTGCCACATTTCTATTTGCTCTCCACCCAATATCCTCCACCAATTTGACCAGTGAACACTCTTTTAACAGCTCTCCTAACCTGTTGTCTCCACCTTTATTTATTTATAATTAAAATATTCAGAATTATATTAAATATCCTTGAATCTACTGAGTCAGCAATTACAACTTCGCATAAAATTTAACATATTTTCCTCAAATAAAATCAAATAAGATAATATTGTTTTTGCAAAAATTGGGGCATGTGACATACACACCCCCTTAAAACATAACATTGCCCTCGATGTTATTTATTCTTCATCCTCAAAATTCCCCTGGAATAGAATTGGATATGAATCTCGCATATTACTTTCCAATTCCTAGGTGGCTTCCTCTGGACTAAGGTGCTTCCATTGCACCTTCACCTATCCAATGGTGTGGTTCCAAAGTGTTATCTCCTTCCGCCCGAGGATATAGTCCAGTTCCACCATAAAATCTCATTCTGGTTCCACCTGTACATCATTCCATTTAACAACATGAGTATCATTATGAACATGTTTATTTAATACAGAAATGTGAAAAACATTATGTACTCTTAAATTAGGTGGTAATGCTAATTGATAAGCTACTTGTCCAATCCTGGACAAAATTTCAAATGGACCATAGTAACAAGGTGCTAGTTTTGCACAACTCCCCAATCTCATAGAGCTCTTCTTGGGCCTCACCTTGATGAACACATGTTCACCTACCTGAAACTCCTTTGGAGTTCTTTTAAGGTCTCTTTGACTTTTCTGTCGATCCTGTGCATCTTTCAGATTAGCTTGTACCTACTTTACAATTTCTTCCATTTCCTTTAATAGTTCAGGACCTAATACGAATCTATCCACTGGATTACTCCAAGAGATAGGAGTATTACATTTCCTTCCATACAAAATTTTGAAAGGACTAAATCTGGCTAATGGCTGATAATTATTATTATAAGCAAATTCTACCAGATGCAAATAATCCTCCCATTTACCCAGCTGGTCTTTCACATGCATTCTTAATAAATCTTCCAGTACTTGGTTTACTCTTTCAGTTTGTCCATCTATTTGAGGATGGAATGAAGTATTAAAATTTAATGTAGTGTTTAATCCTTTAAACAGAGATTTCCAAAAGTTTCCTGTAAATTTAGGATCTCTATCTGAGATTATGACTTTCAGTATTCCATGCAATCAGAAAATCTATTTTAGAAAGATATCAACTATCTTTGCAGCTTTATATGTAGTTTTAATAGGTATAAAGTGAACTGCTTTACTTAACTTATCGATGAATACCATGATAGAATCATTTAAATTCTGATTTGTAGGCAATCCAGTAACAAAATCGAGACTAATTATCTCCCATTTTCAGCTAGGGATGGGTAATGGATGAAGTAATCCAGTTGGGTGTTGATGTTTAGTTTTCACCTGCTGACATTCAAAACACCTAGCGATATATTCTGCTAATTTAATCTTCATATTTGGCCAAAAATATTCTTTTTTTAACATAGTTATAGTCTTTTGGTAGCCTGGATTACCTAAGTATTGAGTTTTATGAATTTCATCCAAAATTAACAGCTTAACTTTAGGTACATTAGGTACATACATTATGTCTTTATATAGTAAAAATTATTTTGCATTCAAACTGTACCCTTTACTTAAGTTTTCAGTTGGATTTTCTTTAGTTTTGGCTTGTAAATTTTGGTAAATTTCATCTTGTTCTATTCCTACTTTAAGCTGTTCATCCAATTCTGTCATATAAGTGCTGATAACTACTGCAAAATTCAGCCTTGCATTCCTACTTAATGCATCAGCAACTTTATTTTGTTTACCTTTAATGTGTTGGATTTCAAAATCATACTCACATAAAAAAGCTATCCACCTAGCTTTTCTGGCATTTAGATTAGGATGATCTAATAGATACTTTAATCCTTTATTATCAATCATTAAAATAAATTTTCTGCCAATTAGGTGATGTCACCACATCTTTAGAGCATGTATAGCAGCTGCTAATTCCAGATCATAAGTTGCATAATTATTTTCATGAATTTTTTATTTTCTAGACTCATAGGAAATAACATGCCCTTATTGAGTTATAACACCGCCTAAGCCATCATTCCAGGCATCAGTGCACACTACAAATTCTTTATTTGGATCATCTATTCTTAAAATAGGTGCGCTAGTTATAAAGTTTTTAACTTTTTAAAGCTTTCCTCACATTTCTGGTTCCAATCAAACTTATTTCCTTTCTTCTGCAAAGAAGTTATCAGATTCGTGATCTTCGAAAAACCTTCAATGAACCTCCGGTAGTAACCGATAATTCCCATGAAATATCTAACATCAGTTACATCCTTAGGAACTGGCCAATCTTCGATCACCTTTATCTATTCAGGATCTACTGAAATCCCTTCCTTGGTCACCACATGACCTAAGTACTATATCTTATCCTTGAATAAATCACATTTACTAAACTTTGCAAAAATTTGATTATCTCGTAACTCTTGCAAAACAATTTTTAAATGTTCTTTATGTTCTTCTTCAGTTTTTGAATATATTAATATATCATCGATGAACACAGTTACAAACTTATCTAGATACTTATGCATAATGTTGTTCATTAAACACATAAAAATAGCTAGGGCATTAGTAAGCCCGAATGGCATGAAGGCAAACTCATAATATCCATATCGAGTTCTAAAAGCTGTCTTAAAGATGTCTTCATCTTTAATCCTAACTTGATGATATCCATACCTTAAATCTATTTTCAAAAGCACCGTGGCTCCACGTAGTTGATCAAATAGATCATCTATACAACGCAATGGGTATCGATTTTTAATGGTCATCTTATTCAACTGACAGTAATCTATGCAAAGTCGCATGGTTCCGTCCTTTTTCTTAACAAAGATGACAGGTGCCCCCCAGGGAGACACACTAGGTCGAATATAATTTTTATCAATTAGTTCTTTTAATTGGGACTTTAATTCATTAAGTTCAATTATGTTCATTAGATAAGGGGCCTTTGAGCTAGGTACTGCACTAGGTACCAACTCAATGGTAAAATCCAATTTCCTTTTTGGAGGCAGTCCCAAAATTTCTTATGGAAATACATCAACTTATTCTCTTAAGACTGGTATGTCTTACAATTTTAATTTATCTATTTTATTTAGATTCTCCTCATCAGTTATTGTTATTGCATAAGCTTTACAACCCTTCCTAACAGCTCTCTTAAGCTGTAGAGTAGAAATCTGCCTTATAGTGGTTTTTCTAGGGATTCCTTTTACACTTACGAGTTTTCCATCACTGTTTATACATGTAAAGGTTTTATCAAAATAGTTCAAAATTATCCTATGTTGTTCTAAACAATCCATACCGATAAGTAAATCATAAGAACCAAGAGGCAATACATTAAGCTTTACAACAGTTTCAAAATGATCCATAACTACTACACATTCTTTTACAAAACAAGTTACCTTCCTTTTAGCACCAGTGGCTAACTGAACTAACCAAGAATTTTCAAATTTTTCAATAGGTAACTTATATTTTTCTACCATTTTAGACTATCTCCAGGATCAATTAAAATAGTTATGGGGGTGTGGTTTATCATACCTTCTACTTCCACCATGGAAGTTTGATATTCTGCTTGTCGATTCTCCAAGGATGCATTGATTCTGGGCATAGTCCTTGCTAATTCTCCAACAATCATCTCCTCTTGTATGGTATGAATATTGCTGATAGACTTTTTTTGATTAGGACATACTGAAGCATAGTGTGGGCCATTACACTCCCAGCACTTTATAGGTTCTTTGTGCTCAAATTTCTTGGTATAATTACCATGGTTATTGGCAAATTCTTTACCTTTAGAATTATTCTGATTGCTTGGTGAATTATTCTTATTTCCTAGAAAATTTTTGTTAGGAAAATTTATGGCCTTATTGTTCTTAGAATTTTTGTTGGGCACAAAATCCTTCTTCTTTTGATCATATTGGTTATTATTCTTCTTGGCCTTCCAGTTGGCCATGCTTTCCTTCTTCCAATTATGTTCATAACAGAAGTTGGCTTTCCTCATGGCTTCTTCCAAAGTCTCTGGATTGTCATACTCAATCCTATCCTTAATATGGTAAGGTAGACAGCTAAAAAATCATTGTACCTTTGGTTTCTCATCTACAAGGTATGGAACATACCGAAGCAGACTCAAAAACTTGTTTTTTAGATATTTCATTCTCATTGATCCTAATTTAATCTCATAAAACTCTTTTTCTCTCTCTTCATAGTATTGCTCAAACATAAATTTCCTTTTAAAGTAACTCTTGAAGGTACTCCAATTTGCATTCTTCTCTTTTATTCCCTTAACTCTCTTCAAGTCCTGCCACCAAATGTCAACCTTTCCTGAGAGATTGTAGATAGACATTATAGCCTTTAATTGGTTAGAATAGTTATATATCTGGAAGTACTTCTTCATCCCAGATAACCAAGATTCTGCTTCTTCCCCCTTCTCAATCTCTCCATTGAATGTTGGTGGTTTTATCATTTTGAATTCCTCAGAAATTTCCTCATAAGGTTTGTATTTCCTCTTTTTAGTATAATGATTGTCATCACTACTATCACTAGTAGAATACAATTTACGTTGTTCACCAAACACCTCTAAAGATGAACTGCTTTTATTTTTAGTATGTTTCATCTTTTTAAATTTATGTTGATGACATGTATCTTTTGATTCAGTTATTCTACCCCTACCCTCCGTTTGAAACCGTTCTTTTAGGATTTGATTCAGATCCTCTTGAGCCCTCAAAATCCTTTCATTCTCTCGTTTTACAGATTCCATTTCAGATTTTAGGTCTTTTACGGTTTGTAACAGTTTTGAGGAATTGGTGGTTAAATATTTTGGTATAGGATCTCTTGGTAAGTTTTCTGGTTCAGTAAATGGAGATTCCTCCCCTGCATATTCCTCTAGCCTTTCCATACCTGTTTGTTAAACTTCAGAAACAATTTCTCTGTTGAATAACATTTAAAATAAAATACATCAGCATAATAATTCAAATCATTGTTTTATAAAATCTAGTTGGGCTTCATCAAGGCCTAGTGTGTTGAACCTTGTCCTCTGATACCACATGTCAAAACCCCAAATTTTCACAAAAATTTAAAATTTTGAGATAACATAAAATGTTTACAGTTGCAGTTAGATAACTACTAGTAGCTAATACAATAAATGAAACAGATAATTAAAAATAACCATTAACTTAAACACATAAAGATTAATGTTGTTTTAATTTTGATATGTGATGTGAATAATCTGCATTCAAATAATTAGCTGTACCGATGGTTTGAATGTCAAGTCGGTGAGGATTTACTTTCTAGTTGGGGCTTACTTAGAGATTTCTAACGCATCTCGATTTCTGGATCTTTACAGGCTTAACAGGTAAATTTTTGAGCCATTAAAAGTTTATTAAGGTGTTAAACCAGACATACTTCTTTTAACATAAAAGTACTGCTAGAGTAAAAGTTTGCTTAAAATACTGAAGGTCCTGCAACGTAAAGTAATGTTTCTTTTCTTGATTCACACATATGATATTACCTAATATTTGTGTCGTAAGGGTTATTAATGTCGCCCTATTTTTTTTCTTTAACAGATAGATCTTTAAGATAGATAAAACCTCCTTCTAACTTTACTATAAGCTATTATCAGTTCTTAATAGATCTCATGATTTTGTATCATAACTCTTTCTCTGACATAAGAGTCTATTCCTATTATTATTTAATAATTAAACCACTGCTTATCATTATAGAAATAGACCTAATCCTTTCAGAACATAATCCTACTTTGTACTTTTCATCTCTATCTTAATTAGGCTTCAGTATAGTAAATTTATCAGCTTAACATCGCTTGTAATTATAAAGTATCCTCTGCATAAAAATCATCAAGTTGTGACTTGAATTCCCATTTCCTTCATGATCAACATAATGCGACAACTTTACATTACCATACTATTTACTTCTATGTAAAAGTGATGCAATAAAATCCTAGATAGTTTACTATCCTAAACTCCAAATTCCAACCTAACCTTGGTTCAATTTATCTTAGAAACAAATTATGGAGACCAAAGATCATGTACTTATAAGATATCTTATCCTACATCCAGTACTGTAGGTTACTTAAAGAGCAGGAGCTATTCTAGTGTCAAATGTTAAATATATCAATATGCACCTTATTGATTTAAATCCAGTTCTCCAAGATTATACATTCATAGTTCATGAATATAAGAAAAATGTCAAAATAAGGCCTTAACACACTTGCTCAAAACTTCTATTAATCTCTTGGTATTTTTCTTATAAGCTTGATTAGGAAAGGTCATATGATCTTTAAGAAACAAGGGTATTGATTCCAATAAACAAAATGGTTCTTTTCCAAGATAATTTCAAGGTTTAAAATAATAGGTTAAACTATAATACACTCCTCGTTCATTATCAAGGGTTGACTCCATTGAAATAAATACGATATTGACTTCATGTATATAATACATTATCATTATGTGCATAGTGTAAATGATTAACAATTATTCGTTTTGAAATGTGGCAATGGAGACTATACAAATGAACCCACCATGAAGTGGATAAATTTGTGGGCACGTGGAACTCTCCTCGCTATGCATTACGTGACTTATAAGCTTTACCTTACAAACCTATTTCTCATTGTTCAGCGAGGGTTTTAGTTTCTTCATTGTTGGGTTCACTGCAGCCATGAGGGCTCGCAGTTTCTCACCTCCAGTTCCATTGTTTGTGCATTTTGAAGAGCCGTTGCTTAGGGTGAAAGTTGTGAAGTTCATAGCTCGTGAATGAATTGATTCCTGCAACTCAAATTTGTTATGAGTGAGGGTAGTGTTGTACACAGTCAGTATTTTAGTGTTGAATTCATGGTGTGGCCACTGTCATTGCTTGCTCTTGCTTCATTTGTTGATGTGTTTAGTAACTCGAATCTAGCTGCCTCCTTCTCAGGTTAAAATGAGGGCTTCACTGTTCGAGGTGATGGTTTGCCTTCTTCGTGACCTTAGTTATTGACATTACAAGTATGAATTATTTTTACGAAGTTGTAAGCTATCAAAATTTATAGTTACGAATCTACATTTAGGTTTTTAACTGATGATTTGGTTTCCAAATGCAAATGATGGTTCACCTTATCATTGGAAGGAATCCACTTCATATTTGCACCAGTGTTCAGTCTACAGGTAAGTCCCAGTTACACACTGGCTCTTCCTGCTTGTTCAGACCTTAGAGGAAAAGTTTTCAGTTGAAAGAAATTACGGCAATGGTTTTTTTTTCTAGTCTTGGATTGTTAGTCTTCAGTTTATAAGTTTTGTTTTTGTTTTAAACCCTCGTTTACAGCAGGGTGACTCCGACTTAATTTTGTGACTTGTAAATGCTCTTTTCTTGTTTTTAAATGATTTTACCATGATGTAGGTTTTGATATAAAGTCTGTTAGTTTCGTTTATTAAACCCATGCGACGATATGGGTGCACTAGCTCAGAGCTGGTTTTTGTACACGGTTTAAGTTTATATCCTTTCGGCCTGTCAAGCAATACATTGGGTTTAATTTTAAAAGGTTTCCTTCGAGCTTGGACTCATTTTGCAGAATACTTTGAGACTCTGTATAACTTAGGGTTTTTACCCTCTTTGATTGTGAAATAATAATTTACTGTTTATTATATTTTGAGTTAGATTCTTGTTAATATTTTAAGATTGTAACTCAGTCATTAATTTATTTGTTGGCTCAGGAAATATGAGCTAGGGTTTTCTTGAATTAACCCTTGTTTAAAATAAATCTTTCAATTTGTCTATTATTTATTACATTCTGTTACTTGTTAAATTTGTTTTAAATAATGTTACAGGTGTGTGTTATGAAAAATTTAAATGATATTTATATATTTGATCTTGTATCTATCCTAAAGGACTGTAATCTGTCTTACGTAATTTAATTTTTTATTTATAAGAAAATAATCCAATAATTGGATTGTAGCTTATATATTTTTATTTATAATAATGATTTCTAAATTAGGGTTTCGACCCTATAGATTATCCTTACAGTTATAACCTATTGTTGAATTTTAAACGGTTCTTTATTAAATAGGTATTTATTTTTATGTTAGTTATTATCATATTATTATTGTTTTTACTAAAAGGTTAGAAACAATTTTATTAGAGTTATTTGTAAACATCAATTCGGTAACTAGTCTGTCTTTGATAATTTAAAATACTTTTCATAAAACCCTTCTTGTTTATAGTAACTGTTAGTCTTAGTTTAGTTAATATTATAAGTAAATGAACTAAGTATTTATAGTTTACTTATTATTTAACTGAATGTACCAAAATAGCTTGACTGTATCTCTTCTACTGTATTTGCAAATAGTTATTAAATAAAACACAAAAGAATATATTGATAACATAACACAGTTTATTATCATGCATATTTTAACTCGAATAAAAAAAATACATCATTTATCTACTAAGGTATTTTCTTAACATAATAATACTTCTACCTATACTAAGCTACTGCTATTTCTTTTCCAATATATTTACATACATCAGTTTGTAAAACAATAACATAGATAACCAGATTATTGTTCTTTTTGATAATAACCTACATACTGAAATACATTACTTGCTATTGTAAAATGCATAACACATCTAATCATTTCAGTCTCTTATCATTTCCTTCATCTACTTTAAATACTCTGTCTGTGCTGGAGTACGGTCTGGTCCTTCCAGACATGGAAAAACACAGATTAGAATTATTTTCCATCTATTTCATATTCATTCCTTCAATAATCTAAAAGATTACTAACTCTACCATTTTACAACTAAATATTTAACATTCATTTGAAAGTCATATTCACATTTAACTATCTAACACAGTAAAACAAAATAATGTAGAACCTGATTAGGATGAACAACACAACATTAGGAGGCCATTCCTCCCTCCCAAACTCCTGGAGAGCGCTCAAACAACGGTTCCTCAGGATTCCTGAGCCTATTCCTAGTCTTCTTGGCTGAGAACTGGTGGAGCAAGCAAACAATAGACTAGTCTAATGACTCAGTAAACACTGTGCACTTAACAGTAATATCCTTTAGCTAAAAAAATGCACTAGATCACTTAGTAGTTAACCCCTCAAAATCTTTCCATAATTCACTTCCATTGAATTTCTCTGAAGTACATTCACCTAAATGATCACTTCTCTAGAATGAGTAGCCTTAGCCCTCTTCAATGGGTATTTTTATAAATATTGCCTAGGTCTTTTGGGTAAATTATCATTAATTGAGCCACCTGCTCTGATTCCACTTTCTTGGGGAATCATGATCCTAAATGCTAGGAGGTTGCCACCTGCAACAGTTGGCAGTGGTTTGAGGATGATGCCACATGTCTATTTGCTCCCCACCCAGTCTCCTCCACCAATTTTACCAGTGAACACTCTTTTAACAAGTCTCCTAAGTTGTTGTCTCCACCTTTATTTATTTATAATTAAAATATTTAGAATTACATTAAATATCCTTGACTCTGTTGAGTGATCAATTACAACTTAGCATAAAATTTAACATATCGTCCTCAAATAAAATCAAATAAGATAATATTGCTTTTGCAAAAATTGGAGATTGTGACAGGGAATCAAGGAGGGGGTTGATTTTAAATGATTTCTTGTACAAATCAATAGTGAATAATGAAGCAGCAAAAATAAAGCAAACCACAGGTTTTCTAATTAAATCTACCACAATCCTCTTTCACTTTTCAATTCAATCGGGATTCATGGGGTGAGTATTAAAGTTACTTTGAATTTATAATATGGAATATATGATGAAATTAATCAAATTAAACTATTTTTCATAAATAAAACTAATATAGAGAAAAAATATGAAAAATGCAAAAAGGGAAAAAAGGACGTGAATCCCCCAAGGGGTATAGGGAATGGGCTCGAAAACTGATATAATGCCTCTCATTTCTTATATAGAAAGAACCAAGTAGCTTACAAAGTGCAAAAAAATTAAATATTTTGGGAAATGGGGAGACCCCTCCGGGGCTTCCGAATGGCCCAAAAGTCACTTTTCGGATAGCACCTCCTCCTGTTTCTGTTATACCTAATAAAAACCAGAAAGCTTATTAAACTTAAATATTCCCAAAATAAATTTTAAAGTACCTTTGGGTCAACACACTATTATCTGAAAATAGCTATGTTAAAACTAGTTTAAAAAAAGGGTGAAAAAGGGAACCAAGGAAAGCAGGCTTTCCTTGGGATCTTGGCTTGCCTTTTGGGCAGCCAATATGATGTGCATTGATTGCTGGATTTATATTTTAAATTATGAAAGAGAAATATTTTATACCAAAATCCTGTCTCCATCATGTGATAAGACATTTGACATACCTATTTGTCATAAATCCCAACTTCTGGAGTGGAAACCCATATCATTTTTCAATATTTTCATACAAATTACCATCACCACGCTTGACCCTTTATCCATACATGGTACCCTTGTTCACACCGCCCATACTCTGTTTCCCACAAGTGGTGCCACCACTTATGGCCCTTAGTCCATAAGTGGTTATTACCAAAACTGATCTGTCATTGAAGGAGAAATGCGGTACCCTGGGTCAAAAGGGAAAAAGAGAAGCTTCTCGAGGCTTCTAGATGATAAGCCTCAAGATATCTCTTATCCCTACTGTTGTGGTTTTGTTGATCTCGAGATCCCCCATCCTAGGATCTTGGAAGCAACCTCACCCACAAATCTCTCAACCTACCCTATCCATCTAGCCTTATAAATACAAGCTTATGGCCATGGTTGAGGGAGAGAACACTTGAGGTATTGTTATGCTATTGGATTGATCATTGGCCCAAGATCATTTGTAGAGAGCATAGAGAGCTAGAGTCAGAGATTTTGGGGATGAGAATGTCTGGTTTCATGGAGATGCATGTCAATAGTAAGGCTTGGTTGTAAACTTCTTCATATTCTTTAATGCAAGTTGATTTTCATCCCACATATGTTGTTGTTGTTGTGATTTTGCATATATGTTGCTAGATTCCTTACTCACTAGCATATATTAGTAGATCATATTCTGGTTTCTTTGATCTATTTTGTGTTGAGCTTGATTGCAAGTACACAGGTGGACTACCAAAGCCTTGTATTCTAGATATCTATGGTGTCTAATGAGAGTCTTCAACCTCTGTCCTCTATTTGTTCTGGATCTAAACCATTCAGACCAGTGGAACACCTTACTGTCTGTAGGAGGTGAAATATTCCAGCTAACAAATCTAGCAACTCCATCGGGGATTAGTATATCAATTGTTCTGATCTTCCTCAGTTTGCAACTCTTGTCCAAATCTAGGCTCCTTCTTCAACTCTCTTTAGTCATATTTACTCTCTGACTGACTCTATTTGGGTTTGAAACCTCCATATCTATTCAGATCTGAGTCATTTCGGTCTTTATGCTCTGTTTCCATACTCAATTCAATAGTATTTTCCTTGATCTAGTATTTTTATGGCTTGATCTTTTGTTCTCCTTATGTTTTGGATTTTTACAGGGAACCACACATGTTCTGTAGGCAAGCAGCGGTGCCACCGCCTGTGTCCAGTTAGCCATAATTGGTGCCACCACCTGAATCTAGTGAGCAAAGAGCAGTTCTACCTCAAAAGCACCTGTCAGCAACTTCATCTGCGTGGTGCCAGGTAGGCCCTATTCAAGACTTTGTGTTTTGATTTTTGTGTGTTTTTGGCTTACTTTTTGGCCATGAATTGTGTATTCTGCAGTCGCTTTGATTGTTGTATTCTTTCTGCATTCAAAAAGAGTTTATGTTTCTTGAATTGGATTTTGCATTATTTCCTTTGCTTGAAACTTCTTGCTCTTTTCTATAGATATTATTCATTGGAATTGGAAATATACATTTCATTTTCATGAGTAGGTTTCAGTTTGTTTTGGACTTGGAATGCATGAGTGATCCATGTTGTTTTGAGTCTTTCTTTGCTTGGGTGATTCTTGTTTCCTTTTGCATGCTGATTTTTTCAGTGCTTGGTAGGAAAGATTGGTTCTTCGTTTCCTTGTCTGTTTCAAAGAGAATTTTTAGTTTTCTCTCTCTTTGCTTTTTTTGCAAGTTTGTTGAATGATTTTCTTCTTGTTTTTTGCATGATTGTTTGAAATTCTAGATCTTACTTTCATTAAGAAGAAATATCTGTTTTCAGATTTGCGTGCATTAGGGTTAGAATTGTTTGGAAACGTTAGTGAAATCATCTTTCCATTGAGTTTTTATGCATATTTTTCAAGCATGAAAATATAGGAAACATTTTTGGTTTATTTATGTTTGATGTTCTCTAGATATCTTTCATATTTGCTTTGAAGATTGCTTGGGGTGCACTGATATTTCACTTTTTGTTTGAAAAGACAGAATTGCATTTGCATTTGGGTGTGAATTTTTGGGAAGAAAAGTAAATCTCTCTTCCTTTCTTAGGTAAAATTTCATTGAAGAGGAAAACTTGCATTGTCATATAGATCAGTGTGCATCTTCTTTAAATTCAAGTTTTCACTCCATGGTTCCACCTAACCGTACAAGTTAAAATTAAGGGTAGTTGTAGGTTAAAATTTACATAGTAACTTGAGTGATAGGTTAGAGACGTGTTCGGGCATTGTAAAATGTAGGAGCTATCATTATTTGTCAGCATTACATCTCGGGACTCGCACGGTTCTTCCACATACTGTCGATATATTGAACGGCCTTTCACGTACCCTTGAGGTATATAGAAAGGTACTTCACGTACTGAATTGTGTATCGGAAGGCCCCTTGTGAATACTTATGCATTAGATAGTAGTACTACCTATTTGAGCTCCCTCGTACCTTGCATATGTCGCGAGACCCTTTTAAGAATCCTCAAACCATCTAAGTTATCCTTTTGGCCTGTCCTATGAGATTCCTGACTCATATCCACTCCTCTCTCATGTTTGCTTGTTTCTTTTAGTTTGAGTAGTACTTGCTTATGTGTGGTAGTTAGGGGGTTATTAGAGAGTTTAGAGATGGCATCCTCATCTGGGACTTCCACTCAAGAGGTCCCTTTCCAAGGTGTGTCTTTTGTATTCCCTCCAAGTGAATGTATTGGTCCTCCTTTTATTGCCACTCTAAATATTCCTAGACTAACTATAGGATTATCGGTCTGGCTGTTTAATCTGGTAATTCCTGTTACACCTAATGTCTCAAATGTCACCTTTCCTCTAGGAGAGGATCGAAATCAACCTAATACCTCTCCTTCTTTGTTGGTTGTTGTTCCATCTCTTTCTTCTTCTTCACTTGACCAAAGCTCTATGGTTAGTAGTCATGTGGATAAGAAGAAGAAGAAAGGGAAGGGTAAAAAGAAGAAGGATAATAAAGAGAAAAAGAAGGAACCATCTGCTCTTGATGGTGCCCATTATAAGATAACACCCAGAAAACGCAAGTTCCCTTGTAAGATTTGTAAGGGGGACCACCTTCTTAAGGAGTGTCCCAATCTCTCCCGTGTACAAGAAGAGTGTTCTAAAAGGTACAAATCATCTGTACCATCAACCTTTGGTCATCATGTTGATGATACTCTCTCAACCAGCGACCCATTAATTGGTAAAAGGTCGTAAGGGTAAAGTCTTGTATCCTTGTTTGATATGTAAGGCTATGCATCGTACATTTCTTTGTCCAAGCATGGATGAAGCATCGCATTGGTTGGAAAATATTACTGATCATCAACAGGTGATTCCAAAAAGTGATAGTAAGTTATCCCTTGATCCCCCACTAGTTGACCAAGTGGTCGATTTGGATTTATCTATGGTTGATCCCACTCTTCCTTTGGAGAGTGAAGTTAAAGTGGTCAAGTTGGTGTCATTTCCATTCGATCTCACTCTTTCATCATAGTGTGTTAAGAATGAAGTAGTCGCTTTGACCAAATCTTCATCTTGTTCTTCTCTTCCAATAGAGAATGAACCAAAACCTGCTGAAGTTTTTATGCTTTGTTCTAATTGTTCTTGACAAGAACAAATTTTGTCTATTTTGACAGAACCCTCTCCGAGTAGTGAGGTTATTTCCTTTGACTGGAGTAACCTAACAGAGTCTCGTCTTCATTCGAGTGTTTCTTTCCAGATAGTTGTGAATGTTAGTGCTAGATGGATACTTCGTACTATTGTTGACGAAGGGGATTCTGTTAGTATTATATCCTCAACTACTTGGCAAGATTTAGGTTCTCCTTAACTTGTGCCAGCCACTGATTAGATACTAGCTTTTAATTGCAATCCTACTGCACCTTTAGGGATCCTTCCTCATTTTCTTATTACATTAGGAGGGAAAACTGTCTGTATTGATGTTATGGTGGTACAAGGTCCTTTAGATTTCAATATGCTCCTTGGACGTGATTACGTGTACGCCATGAAAGTTGTTGTGTCCACACTCTTTACAGTTATGCATTTTCCCCATGATGGGAAGATTGTGACCATTGATCAGCTTTCTTTTGTTACACCTAACCATAGCATCACTCCTAGTAATCAAACTTCCCTGAATGTGCCGCATGTTCTTGTGGTTCCTTCCCCTTCGCCTAGTTATCCTTTTCCCATCATAGGTAAAATGGGGGGCATTGGTCTAGTCTATGGACATCATAATGGAGATAAGTCACTAGCTTTTATGAAATGGGGGCAACCTACCAACCTCCGGATATCATGTTCAGTAGGAGCAGGTTTGAGAGCATAGTTTACCCTTTGGTTTCAATCTCGTTAAAAAATAAAACCACTCCTCAAGAATAGTTTACCCTTTTGGTTTCAATCTTGCATAAAAATGAAACCATGTCTAGAGCATAGTTTACTTTTGGTTTCAAGCTCATTAAAAAATAAAACCACTCCTTAAGCATAGTTTATGCTTTCGGTTTCAAGATTGTATAAAAATGAAACCATGTTCTGAGCAAAGTTCCCATTCTATGTCAATCTCATTAAAAAATGAAATGGATCTCCTCAAACATAGTTTACCTTTTGGTTTCAAGCCTGCATAAAAATGAAATCATTCTTGAGAATAGTTCATTTTCTATTTTAAGCTCGTTAAAAAATGAAGTAGGTTTCCTTAAGCATAGTTTACCTTTTGGTTTCAAGATTGCATAAAAATGAAACCATGTTCTAATCATAGTTTACCTTTTGGTTTCAATCTTGCATAAAAATGAAACCATGTTCCAAGCAAAGTTACCTTATGTTTCAAGCTTGCGTAAAAATGAAATAGATCCCCTTCCCTTGAGTCGAGTCTTCACTTTAGTGTTAGAACTTGAACCTTCTTTTCACTTTCCTAATTCTCGTTCTTCCTACCCCCTTGGTGAATATTTTCATATCAATAACTAGGTTTTTAGGTTGGGTATGGAAGAAGAATCATCAAATGAAATGAAGCTTGGGGGCATGTCAAGCCGCTAGCAACCATTCTAGGGGTAAGCTTTGCTAGCAATCATGTTCAGGGCAGGATTCCAACCTCTATATATCATGTTAATGGGATTTTTCAAGAATAGTTTACCCATTGGTTTCAAGCTTGCGTAAAAATGAAACCAATCTTCGAGCATTCTTTCAACTGATCTTTGAGCTTGTTAAAAACAATAATATGGTTTTAATCTTAATTTTCATTTTTCACGCTCTGGTTAAAACATGAAAAGTGGTTTGAGCTTAGTTTGTTACTTTTTTGTGCTCTATATTCAAACATGAAAAAGGATAATGGAGTCCCCTTTAAACCCTTTTCAGGATCCCTAAATATGAAAAGATCGTTGAGTGATCTTGTCTTCTTTATGCTCGTTAAAGTATTTGAATATTCGTCCGTCTGAGAGTGGGTTATCTCTTTTTCGGTTCGGATCGGACTATTTATGAGAAAGGAACACTCCAGCCAATCATGACTGGAAGAGTTATCTAAGGTATGATTTTATACTTTTTTGGGCCTTAGAGACTAAATCATACGAAAAAGAACCCTTTGGAGTCTTCTTCCGTATTCGTTCAGACTCTCTAAACATGAACAATACCGAGTTTTCTTTCAGTGGACTCGTTAAATTAAACATTGAGAGACCCATTTTGGGAACGAACCCCTCCTTTCTTAGGTTCATAAAACATATGAGTCTGGACTTGTATTTTGACAAGCTATATCGAGTGTTTATTACCCTCTTTGAACTCATAAAACAGAAAAGAGGCACTCATCAATCATGATGGGGGAAATGGGAAGGGAATGATTTTGCAAATAATGGCAGTTGTTTGTCCTTACCTTTGAACATGGCACTTGTTTGCACAATCATGTCAGTCAATTGGGTATTTAGCTAACCTCCGTGACTATCCACTTTCATGATTCATGTCACTCCTTTGAGTCTTTCAAAAGAATGCATTCTCCACTGTCGCATTGTGTGTCTGTCCCATCTATTCATGCTTCCAAGTCTTTTTTTGTGTCGCCCGATGTTCAAAGGGGATTTGAAGAAGTGTCACCTCTGCAGTCCACACAGTCTTTGTGTCAGTATATTTGAGTCAATCATATGGTTAATACATGCACATCATTCCAAAACTATGTTCCGAGTTTCCTGTTGTCGATGTGGGACTCATCATCGACCTCCTTTGACAAGACTTTTTCCATCAATATCAGCTAATCATCCAGGAAATAGTCTTAGAAACAATGATTGGTACCTTGAGATCTATATTCCTTAATGACAGTTTCTCTCACTCTCGACATAGGTTCACATCATTGACCTTTGATCGATAGAATCGACTAGGTTTTCGACATCAGGACATCTATTCACACTCAGTAGGTTGTGCTAGGGTACCTTAGGAATCATTGACATTAATGTTGATCTCCATCGTACTTATTAATGGTTCACATCATTGGTCGGTAATCAAGTGCTTTCTACCATGTTCAACTTTAGATCATTGTAATCACATGGATAGAATAGTACTTTTTGGAAGACGAGACGAAGAACCTGGGTATTTGTTTAAAGCGCTCATTGCTTTTCCCCAGGTTGTGATGGAGTTTTGTATATCTAGCATGGATCCACATTTGTATGGTCGTGGCTATGCTCAAATTTGCGTCTGTATGACATAGATCTACGTTGTATGTCTAGTAGCTATGTCCAAGTTTGATTCCTCTATCACATGGATCTACACTGTATTCTAGTAGCCATGCTTGTTTATTCCTCTCATGGATATGCCTTGTATTGGTCTGCAGCCATGAGTTTGGTTACTTGTGTCTATGATTCAACATACTAATGTACTACAGATGCCTACTTGAGAACATGTTCCGATCGAGCCAACATTTTCATCTTGTGGCGACGACTTGTTCTCAAATATCTCATTTATCATATCCCTCTAAGACTAATTCTTTGGGGGTAATCCTGTTATACCAAAATCCTATCACCATCATGTGATAAGACATTTGACATACCTACTTTCCCTAAATCCCAGCTTCTAAAGTGGAAACCCATATCATTTGCCAATATTTTCATACAAATTCCCAACACCACACTTGACCCTTTATCCATATGCGGTACCCTTGTTTTCACCACCCATACTTTATTTCCCACAAGTGGTGCCACCGCTTATGGCCCTTAGTCCATAAGCGGTTATTACCAGAACTGCTCTATCATTGAAGGAGAAAAGCGGTACCCTGGGTAAAAAGGGAAAAAGAGAAGCTTCTCAAGGCTTCTAGATGATAAGCCTCAAGATATCCCTTATCCCTACTATTGTCAGACTATTGAGCTTGAGATCCCCCATCCTAGGATCCTAGAAGCCACCTCACCCACAAATCTCTCAACCTACCCTATCCATCTAGCCTTATAAATACAAGCTTATGGCCATGGTTGAGGGAGAGAGCACTTGAGGTATTGTTATGTTGTTGGATTGATCATTGTCCCAAGATCATTTGGAGAGAGAATAGAGAGCTAGAGTCAGATATTTTGGGGATGAGAATGTCTGGTTTCATGGATATGCATGTCAACACTAAGGCTTGGTTGTAAACTTCTTCATATTCTTTAATGCAAGTTGATTTATGTCCCACATATGTTGTTGTTGTTGTGATTTCGCATATATGTTGCTAGATTCCTTAGTCACTAGCATAGATTAGTAGATCATATTCTGGTTGCTTTGATCTGTTTCGTGTTGAGCTTAATTGCAGGTACATAGGTGGACTATCAAAGCCTTGTATTCCAAATATCTACAGTGTCTAGGGAGAGTCTTCAACCTCCATCCTCTATTTGTTCTGGATCTAAACCATTCAGACCAGTGGAACACCTTGCTGTCCGTAGGAGGTGAAATATTCCAGCTAACAAAATCTAATGCATACAAGCTACAAATTTTCGTTAAAATGCCATGCAAAAAAGACAATTTCCCTAAAGCTAGGTCTAGAATGCTTATGAAACCCTTTTTAAGAACAATATCTAGATTATGAGCAGTAAGAAGATATATCTATGATAAATTTCACTCTTATATGATAGATCTAAGTGAATCGAAGCTATGAAACAAGTAACCAAATAGATTTTAAATTTTAAGAGGAGAAAGAGAAGAAGGAAAGCTTGTAGCCTTGAAGATCAACCATGGAGCTTTCCGGTGGAATGTCAAGGGACTATGCCTTTGAGAAAGTTTTGGAGAAAGTGAAGAAGCAAACTAGATCATCACCCTCTCCAATATAGGAACCTACAAATAATCCAAAGGCTTGCCAAGATGCTTGTGAGATCCGGTTAATACATAGATAGAGATATTAGAATAGCATGCATATAATATTATAAAACATGTTAAATCTAGATCTCTAGACATGCATAAAAGAAAAATAGATATCCAATAAAATTATTAACATATTCCTTTCCTATCAATATCAAAATAAACTTATTATATATATTTTATCACTGGATCCATAATATCAAAATAAGCAAGTTATGAACACATATATAGGTTACCTTAGTGAAACATGGCAATGCTCATCCACACATAATAACATGACACCATCTTGCCTCCAAAGATTTTCTTTATTTCAATGAAAAATAGAAACATTACAATAGTAACAACTCTTCAATCCAAATCTAACTAGCTTGGAAAGGAGGAAAACGTGCTTTATTTATAGCAAAAACTGAAACTGTATCCCAAAGGGGGTGCAATTCCCAAGGAGAGAGGGACTCCAACTACATGAGGAGTCAAGTTCAGCTTGATCTGAGTCTAACTGAGTCTGATATGAGTCTAACTGAGTCTGAATTACAATAAAAGTGTCGATCAGGATGACACATCAACCAAACCACATCCAGATGAGCCTACAATTATGGAGGAGAGAGAGGGTGCAAATCCCAAGGATGCATGTTGTGGTGCATTCCCTCTTTAGCCTAGATCCACTCCTTCAATCAAGGCATGGTAAGATCTAGTCAATCCAAATACAATGAGATAGATTTCAGTCAAATCAGAGCAAATCCCACTGATTTAGGAATTTGAATTTTCTCCATTATTTTATTAATTTATCAATTAAAATAATCAATATTTGATTTTTAGGGTTTTTTGACCTGAGTGATGGGAAAATCATTATAAACTTAGAAAAAATGGGTTTATGGGTTTACTGGGTGCTCTGAGTTAGAAAATGAGCACCCCCATGACTGAAACTTATTTATGAGCCCACTTTTATTACAAAACCAATTTTTCCATTTAGACTATCAAAAAATTGCCTATGTTTTGGAAAAATTAAAACTTAAAAAAAAACTTAAAAATTTAAAAAAAATAAAACCTAGGGGGACTTAGACATGTTCATATGACTCGACCATAATGCCTAGAATGTTTATACATTGACACACAGACTCTAATAACCTCAATAGGCCTAAATTCCAAGCCGACTACCCCAACTTTGGAGGTATTCAGTGAAAACCTTAGAAATTATTAGTTGTTTATTCAACAACTAATAATAACCAAGGGAAAAAACACTATGGGATGATCAGATTGACAAATAAAGTCCAAGAGATTGATTCTTTTATAGACACTACCATTCAAAGACATTTTATTACAACTTCCCTACAGGGTATGAACATGCGATATAATACAACAAGGAATTCCCAGAAACAATTCTAAAGGTCTTCTGAAGTCCGAGAAAATTATCTTTGTTTGTTTCACCAGGCTCACTTGATAAAAAACCACTAAGTAAAGCTTAGGTGGTAACATCTGGCTCCAACCGTAGGACATGTGCTTGATCTGGTCATAGGGAAAGGAGAGGATACAAGAACACCAGAATCTCTGGTTTATATACCCGATAAAAACATCTCAACTGGACAAGAAAACCTCAGTAGCACAAGCTTTATATAAAATCCAAATGAACCATTAAGCTGATTTATTTAAACAAAATAAATGTACCCAACTAATGAAAGAAAATTTTATTATAGCCAAGTACAAAACAAAAATGCAGAAAGTAAATGCTCTCTTTTAAGGAGCTTATTTTCCTACTCTAAGCATGATATAAAAAGGTTAGGTGTAATAAAAAATCCAATGTAACCACCTAAGCATTTTATTAACATAAAAAAAAAATTCTTTGCCCTTGGTTACCATCCAAAGTAAGGATATTTTATCTAGAGAATGCAAACCTGCGTGATGATCCAGAATGGGTGGGTTGGATGGGAAATCATAGGCATGAATAAAGTCATAAAAGTTAGTCCCAAACTGCTATGTGCTCGCGCAGGTTGCTTACATCCATGAATGGATAGGACTTATATACCAATCAACAAGATGAGGTATAATGAATGCATCATCATGCTGATCATTAGGGCTTATTAAGTGATAACTCATTGCATAAGCCCCAAGTAGCTACAAATCATAAGGAACCTCTACATGTGAAGAAGATGGCTGAGATTGATATTCCACTGAATGCATTGTTGAAATATTGTAACTTCGAAGAATATTCTATATGTATCTTTTTGTGGTCCCCAATGGTCCTATGGGGAGAACCACTTATATTACTTTGTAACACGATGCTTCTAATCGAAACAACTAATAAGAGTCATGAGGTAGTCCCCTCTAATTGTAAAGGTGGGTCATCAGCACCCCAGTGTCGTTACTTGAGCTTACATGTGTAACTTGATCCTACATGATTAACTCGAGCCTACATGTAGGAATTGATAATTAAAGTGCAGGGATGAATATAAATAGAGGTGTAGCACTCCTCATTTGGAGAACACACCCTCACTTGTGTAGCACATTAGTGGAGGAGAGAGAAGTAGCTGGAGAAGGAGGAGGATCAGGCTTTGATCTCCTTGTTGGTTTTATCTTTTACATTTTGGGGCATCCATATTGAGGAAGATTTTGCTAGGTTTTTTCCTTTAAGGTTTTCCAAGGATAAATCTTTTTGTTCCTTTTGTATGGTTGTGCTTGTTTGTCTTTCAGTGATCCTGTTTATATGCTTTTGTTATGAAATTGAAATGAAATACTAATGATCTAGCTTAGCATATGAAAATTCAACATGGTATTAGAGCCACCCTGAAAGAATACATTGCATAGCTATAGAAGCGAGGGATTATTACTTTTTGGTTCTCTCTCTACAATCGATCAGCAAAAGAAGGCTAGGCTAACTCTCCATTGAAGGGCGCATCTTTCTATCGAAGCAGAATTCAATTCTGAACATTTTCAATTTTCGGTGCGGGAAATTAGGGATTCTTGCAGAAGAGGAATTTTTGAGTGAGTTCGACATAGGATTTATCTCCTCATCAAAATCGAAGTTTAGAGACCTGGTTCAATATTTTTTGTTGGGTGAAACTCTGGAAAAGTCAAACCCTAGTTTGACCGCGAGCTAGAAAAACCCTAAATAGTAAAACTGCTACGTTTTGGTATATTCGCTATATCTAGATATTGGCTATGTATTAGGAGCTGAAACGTCTAGAGGTCGAAGACAACATCCTGATGTACACTATGTCAAAAATTCAGCCTCTTATTATTTACATTTTGGGAGATATGATCCCTCCAAGTTAGGGTTTCATCCTCTTTCAGAATTCATCCCTAAATAGAACACCTAGGGATAATTGCTATATCTTGAGCTACACAGGTCCAAATGTGATTTTGGAATATTTTATAGAAAGGGTACGGACTTTAATTTCTTTTTTCTAAGTTTTAGACTTAGAAGATGAACAAGTGACACGTGGAAGGTTGTACAACTTCAATGTTCTGCAAAGTCCTGTAATAGGTCACCTTGGGAAAATGACCATAAGTCCCAATTGGTGAAACCAATTTTGATGAAGCCTATGGAATTGGAATAGGGACATGTGAGGATACATCACTGAGAAATTTCAGATATATAGGAGCAATAATTTCAGAGATACCACAAAAACAATAATAGGAATTTCTGTAGAAGAATTTGGAAAACTAGGGCTTCCTGTTCTGGGAGCTTCCCTCCACTGTTTTCAGAAAAGGAGTAAATTGGATAGCTCAAATTGAAGAGATATATCTTTATATCCAATAATATATGAAATATTCCAAGCTTTGAAAATTAGGCTTTCTCTGACAAACCCTAGATCAGCCAGCTCCAGAACCAGAACGAACACCTCAAATTGGTAAGATTTAATCTTTTGCTATTTCCATTTGAGGTTCTCATTAGCTTGATGATAAGCTTGGTAAAGTTGAAAACTTCCAAGAATGGAAGTATTTGATCTCTCTGAAGAAAATTAATTGGACACCTACATGAGTAGAGAGGTTCATGTTCCAGAGGAAGATGAGGCTCAAATCCTTACACCAAAATAACTTGGTCAAGGCCAAGAAGATCATTGCGGATTCAATCACAGATCAACTTGTACCACAAGTGTCTTACCTAAAGACACCAAAAGAGATGTTTGATTTCTTGACAAAGCTATTTGAAGGAAAGAACATACATCAGAATATGACCTTAAGAAACAGGTAAAAGAAGAAGTGAAGAATGCAGAAGCAGGTGATATCCACCTTGAATGGCCTCCCAGGATCATGGGATTTATTCATGCAAGGAATGTGTGCCAGAAGGAAGTGATTAATTACAGTTGACTTTGGGAACAAGAAGAAGCTTGAATTGTAAGAAGAGAAGAATAAGATGGGAGCAATTGAAGATCAAGCTCTCACCATTCAAAGAAGATCCCTCAAGCGATGAGGAATGTGAATAACTCAATTCTTGAAGAACCTCTTATCCATCTTATCATTTGGATAAGAAATGATGATGTCATGAATGAAGAGGATGATGAAGTAGAAGGATCAAGAAGGAGTCTACCCACAAAATGAATAAAAGATAAGTATCGAATTGTCATTGCATGATATTGTTTTGTTATGCATTTGATTATATTTAGTTGATGTGTTATGCATGATAGACTGTTTGCATTGATGACAGTATACTACTAATATGCATGTGATGGGTAAGTATCTCGTGGTGCTATACATCTCTCCATTGCTACTTATCTAGAATGAAACCTCTTTGCTGACATATTGGATTAGTGCACATGGTAGAGATGGAATGCATATAGAAAGTTTCCATGAGATATGGATGAATGCTGTATTGACTAAACAGTTGCATGATGCATATGTTTTATGAAATAGTTCTAACCATGCAACTGGTGTGTTTTAATTGTAGGAAAGGTCCTATACAACCTCCTACAAGAAAAGAAGGATGAGACTTGTTCCAAAGAACTAGTGATGACAATTCAAGATTCACTCCAATAAACATGAATCTGAAGCTCCCAGAGTCAGAGACATCATGATGAAAGAAAGAGCTTCAAATAGCAATAGATCCACCTCAAAGGATGAAGAACACAATGGGTACGAGAGATAACTCAAGATGAAGAAAATAATGGTGAGAATTCCAAACCAAAGTAAGAGGGCTTGGACACACTCTAGTTGTGTAAACCTTTTTCAGCTATGAAAGAAGCTATGATCAAAGAGTAACAATTGATCATAAGGAATGATGTATATGATATGGTTTCAAGACATAAAGAGAAGATGGTACTCCACTTTAGGGGGAGTGACTACAGAAGATATCTAATTTCGACATGATGGATAGCTTCCTGATGGATCAAGACTTTACCAAGAGTAAAGTGGGTTCCAACCTTCAAGGTTGAATGCAGAAGACTAGGATATGTTGATGACTTGACAAGGTGAACTCATGGAAGATGTTATGATGAAAGAATACTAGAATGATGTTTGGGATATAGTACTCAAACCAGAATGTGGTATCTTCCAAATGGATTTGCAAGATAAAATATGTTGCTGATAGAAGCAAGGAAATACTTGTGGCTAGAGGTTTCTATCAGAAAGAGGGAATTAATTCTAAAGAGACACTTACTCCAGGAAGCAAGGTACACTTCCTTCAGAACTATCATGGTAGTTTCTTCCATGATGAAGTAAATACAAGCCTTCCTTAAATGGTATGATAGTCACAAGGATTTGAAGTTGAAGAAATATGAATTCACATATTCAATTTGAAGAAGGCCCTCTATGTCCTAAAGAAAGCTCCCAGAGCTTGGTATGGAAAAATAGATAGTTTCCTGACGAGCACGGGCTTTGCCAAGAGTAAAATCCGATCCTAACCTTTACTACAAGGTTGTAGAAGATGAAAATGTCATACTATTACTATATGTGGATGATCTATTCTTGACAGGGAATGAGAAACAGATTGTAGAATGCAAGAAGAAGCTCATTGAAGAATTTTAGATGTAAAGACCTTGGGTTAATGCATTATTTCCTAGGTCTGGAAGTATGGAAAAGTTCAAAAGGAATATTTCTCAAATAGGGAAAGTATGCAGTAGAGATATTGAAAATATTTGATATGTTGGAATGTAAAGCCATGGCCACACCTATGGATTCCAACCTGAAGTTGTTAGCTAATGACTCATCAGAGTTAGTGGATGTGACTCAATATAGACATATTATTGGGTTGTTAAATATATCTAAAAAATACTAGATCAGACATTTGTTTTGCTGTGAACACCTTGAGTCAGTATCTAGTTCAATTTAGACGTGTTCACCAAATAGCTGCAAAAAATGTGGTGAGATATCTAAAAGGGACTATAGACTTTGGTCTATACTATGATGGAAACCATGACTACATATTGTATGGCTATATAGATGTATATTGGGCTGGAAGTATCTCAGATAGGAAAAGCACATCAGGTAGATGCTTTTCTTTGGGGTTTGCTATGAGTTCATGGTTTAGCAGGAAACAGTCTAATGTTTCTCTTAGCACAGTTGAACCAGAATACATAGCAGATTGCTCTGCTAAGTTGTGAAGCCATATGGATTTGGAAGCAAAGATCAGGTCTCTTTGACATGAATATGGATACTACAATGATTATATGTGATAACCAGAGTTGTGATGACAGAGAACCCTGTGTTCCATCGCAACACATAGAAATCCGGTATTTCTACATACAAGATAAGATGCAGATGATGATGATTTAGTATTTCTATACTAAATATAGAGATGATGATGTTTCAGTATTCCCATACTGAAGATATAGATGATGATGCTTTCATTATTCACATACTGGATATACAAATGGTGATAGTTCAGTATTCACATACTAAAGATGTAGATGATGATGTGCTGACGAAGCCTCTGTGTCAAGTAAAGTTTGAACACCTTCAAGACAAGCTTGGTGTTGTTTGAAAAGACCTTCCTCGAAAGGGGGAGTAGTGATGTTGTAGTGGAATTGTATCATCCCTGGGCACTTACCCTAAAGTGATCTGGTGGACTCGGTCCTTGAGAATGAAGAGGGATTGTATCATCCTGGGACATTTGTCCAGAAGTGATCTGGTGACCTCGGTCCTCGAGAATGAAGAGGGATTGTATCATCCCGGGTCATCTGTCCAGAATAGATCTGGTGATTTCAGTCCTCAAGAATGTAGTGGGATTGCGTAATCCTTGAACTTCAATTCATAAAGGTACCCATAGGCTTCAGTCCCCAAGAATGTGGTAGGATTGCATCATCCTTGAACTTCGGTTCAGAAAGGTATTCAGAGGCTTTGGTACCCGAGAATGTGGTAGGATTGCATCATCCTTGAACTTCGGTTCAGAAAGGTATCCAGAGGCTTTGGTCCCCAAGAATATGGTAGGATTGCATCATCCTTGGACCTAGTCCTAAAGTGATAGGGACTGATTATCCCGTAATCAATTAGGTGACTTCGGTTGTCGAGAATGTGGTAGGATTGCATCATCCTTGGACCTAGTCCTAAAGTGATAGGGACTGATTATACCGTAATCAATCTAATGACTTCAGATGTCGAGAATGTGGTAGGATTGTATCATCCATGGACTTAGGTCCAAAAGTGATCCGAAGACTTTTGTCTTTGTGTTTTGGATTGCAGGTTGTTGCTAATGATGATGTTACTAATCAAAAGATCAGAGTGTGATGTTGATGTTCGAAAGATCATAGTATGATGATGATGTTGCTAATCAAAATATTAGAGTATGATGATGATGTTGCTGATCGAAAGGTCAAAGTGCTAAATATGATGTTGCCGATCGAAAGTTCAAAGTGGTGAAGATGTTGTTACTGATCAAAAGGTCAAAGATGTTGTTGATCGAAGCAATCAAAGTTGTTGCTAATCGAAGCAGTCAAAGTGTTGTTGTTGCTAAAGACTGAAGATTGAAGATGAAGACTACATGATGTTGAAAAGATTTCAATGATTTATAGATGTGTTACCCTGATGATTTTCTCTCTCTCTCTCCTATTATTGTTGTTGTTGATGTTGTTGTAGAATACCCTTCTCGTTAAGGCGGAGTGTTGAAATATTGTAACTTCAAAGAATATTCTATATCTATCTTTTTGTGGTCCCTGATGATCCTACCGAGAGAAGCACTTGTATTAATTGGTACCTTGATGCTTCTAATCAAAAGAACTAATAAGATTCATGAGGTTTTCCCCTCTAATTGTAAAGGTGGGTCATTAGCACCCCAGTCTGGTTACTTGAGCCTACATGTGTAACTCGATCCTACATGATTAACTCGAGCCTACATGTCAAAATTGATAATTAAAGTGAATGGATGAATATAAATAGAGGTGTAGCACTCCTCATTTGGAGCACACACTCACACTTGTGTAGTGCATTAGTGGAGGAGAGAGAAGTAGTTGGAGAAGGAGGAGAATCAGGCTTTGATCTCCTTGTTGGTTTTATCTTTTACATTTTGGGGAATCTATATTGAGGAAGCTTTTGCTGGGTTTTTCCCTTTAGGGTTTTCCTAGGATAAATCTTTTTGTTCCTTTTGTATGGTTGTGATTGTCTATCTTTCAGTGATCATGTTTATATGCTTTTGTTATGAAATTGAAATGAAATACTAATGATCTAGCTTATCATATGAAAATTCAACATGCATCACATCTAAATTTTCACAACACTACTTCTTAATGTACTCATTACTGTTGAATTTGTGTGGCTCTGCATGATACTTTGAATGATCATGTGAAAATTCTAAATTCTCCTCTTCCATACTAAGATTTTTCCAGGTATCCATGCTCCCCTCTATGGACGTATCGTAGATTGGACTTCCAAATTTTTTTGAATAGACACTCCCTTGGCTAGACAAATCATGGATGGGATTATCGATAAGATTTTCACAAGTTGGATTATCTATGAAATTCCAATAGTCATCACTCCCATCTATGTTAGATATGAGAGAGTATTCCTTGCTGGTATCACATCCTAAGATATAACTACCCTCCTCATTTTCAGAATAATCATCCTTCAAAGTTTTGGTTTCAAAGATATTACAAGAAGTTAAACTTTCCAAAACTTCATCCCTAAGTGATGAACATAGAGGAGTGTCATCACACATGTTATAAATTTCTTCATAAGTGTCGATCTTTGTAATGGTTTCCTCATGAGGGATTTCTTGACAAATATTAGCATTGCAACAATCTTGAGAAAATATCAAATATTCAATGTTTTCAGTTATGGTGACATGAGGAGAGTCTTCAATAATGTGTTCAATCATGGGTTCCTTGCGAATCTCTTCAATGTGATTTTCATGGATGTTCCCATCTTCAGAATCTTGTTGTGTATTGAGAGATACCTCATATTCTTTAATAAGTCGCTTAATTTCTTCCTTTCTTAAATAATTACGAGGAATTTCTTTGATGGGAGCATCATGGATCTCCTCTTCACTTAAATGTTCAAGAAGTGTTTCGAAGTCTTCAATACTTTGTATCATGGAAAAAAGGCCCATCATATGTTTCCATGTGATACTATGTCCCAAATAGGTAGAAGGTAATGATATTTAAAAGGAACTTTTTCAAACCATTCATACTACCCCTACCATCATGCCACCACTCTAAAACCATCCAAAGGAAGCTTGGAAATGAGGTTATACATTTATTAGGAAGGCCCTGATAGAACCAACAAAAGGCCTCACCCTGAAAAGTACTAGCAAACATTTCCATCATATTGTCTTCGTAAATCACATTGGAGTCATCCATCAACTGAAGGAAAGATTTGACATGCCAGTGGGCCGAATCACCATAATTTCCATGAAATACTGGAAGCCATTTATATACATCCCCCCACACCATAACCAAAGTTAGGAAAACCTGGGATGTTTGAGAAATCGATATGCTGAAAATGTTTGGCTATCTAGGCATTACACTGCTCCCTTACTTCATCCATATAAAAAATTAATAGTATGTATTTTATATAACCATTAAACATTGTACTGAATAGGTGGAGTTGTCAACTAATGAGCTTTAAAGGTTTTAATATGTCGGATGGGCTCATCTACACACAACAAAACTTCGCAAGTTTATGAGATAACAAGGTTTTATCCCTTCAATGGAGTCGCCATGTGCAAAAAGAAAAAATAAGCATTTATAAATCTTTCACAAAAATTATTTTTTGCTTTTCATTGTAAAAATAAAAACTGAAAAAAGTTAGTGGAGTCACCAGATGGAAATTAAAGATATACTCTAAGCATTCATCAATCAAATCAAAAACAAAAGGGAAGAAAACAAAATTCGTACTTTGGGAATAAAAATATTTATCCTCGGCAACGACGCTAAAAAGTATTGACACCTTTCACACACCTAGGGGGCATGGAAGAAATCTTCAAGCCACTCGGTGTGTCCTTGGGGGCAAGTCTGAGTCAAGGTTGTCACCTTGTTCTTGACTCCTTCGTTTCAGCTCAAATCCTAACAAAGCCAAGGGGGGTAGACCCTATTAAGTTACTAAGGCTAATTACTTTAGTATGATGGTATTAAATTGAATAATTTGTTAGGAGTTTGAAATTAACAACTGAGAACCACAAATAACAAGATGAAAAATAAACACAAGTAAGCACAATGCTAACAGACATTATATACATCAAAAGAAGTAAACAAATAACCAGTGCCTTAAAATGGAGTCACAAAATGACTAAATGTTCTTGCATGTGCTTGGAGTGAATGTTGCAATTGTCTCTTGGTACGTTTTAAGTCAATATGAAAAATGAGTGGATTAAATTAGCCGAGGGGGGGATCCAGATATACTCGAGGGGTACTTGGAGTATGTCCAAAAATAAAACCTTCACGGCTACCCACAAGGTGTTTATGGGATGGATGGAGTCTCAGAGACTGTGTTCATAATACACCCATTAGGGTGTAACAAAGATCAATGCTCAAGGTCACTTTCCAGTTGTCCCCACTCCTTTGGGTATTTTTCCACCGCTTATGGTTTGTTCGAGGCGTTGGATTTTCTCTTGATGGTGGTTAATTGGGGAAAATGAAACCTAATTAATCTAGTCACTCACTTTGCTTTTGATGCATCTTGACTGATCGAATGAACCACAGCCAAAACATATAGCCTACACACCGAAGTCTTTGTAATTTTTACTAAATTTTAATCGATGTGTTTTTATTAAAAAGAAAACCCTTCAAGAACCTCTTTCGGTCCAAGTGGACCTCAATTGGGGAATTGAGGAGGGGGTTTATTTTAAATGATTGCTTGCAGAAATCAATAGTGAATAATGAAGCATCAAAAATAAAACAAACCATAAGTTTTCTAATTAAATCTACCACGATCCTCTTTCACCTTTCGGTTCAATCGGGATTCGTGGGGTAAGTATTAAATTTAATTTGACTTTATAATATGGAATATATGACTAAATTAATCAAATTAAACTCTTTTTCATAAATAAAACTAATCTAGGGCAAAAAATAGGAAAAATGCAAAAAAGGAAAAACGGATGTGAATCCCCTTAGGGGGGATGGGGAATGGGCTCAAAAGAGCCTATTAGAAATTATTTTTTTATTAAAATTGGTTACAATATCATAAAAATGATATAAATCCTCTTTTTTATTATACATAACGAACCCAATAACTTACAAAGTGCAAAAAAATTAAAGATTTCAGGAAATGGGGAGACCCCTGGGGGGTTCCGGATGGCCCAAAATTCACTTTTCGGACAGCACCTCCTCCTCTTTCTGTTATACCTGATAGAAAACAGTGATATTATTAAACTTAAATATTCCCAAATTCACTTTGAAATTGCCTTTGGGTCAACACACTTTTAACTGAAAACAGCTAAGTTAAAACTACTTAAAAAAAGGTGAAAAAAGGAACCAAGGAAAGAAAGATCTCCTTGGGCTCTTGGCTTGAATTTTGGGAATCCAATGTGATGTGCACTTATTTTTGGATTTATATTTTAAATTATGAAAAATAAATATAATGCATGCAAGCTACCAATTTTCTTTAAAATTCCATGCAAAAAAGACGATTTCCCTAAAGCTAGATCTAGAATGCTTATGAAACCCTTTTTAAGAAAAAGATCTAGATTATGAGCCTTAAGAGGATAGATCTATGTTAAATTTCACTCTAATATGATATATCTAAGCAAATCAAAGCCATTAAACAAGTAACCAAATAGATTTTAAATTTTAAGAGTAGAAAGAGAAGAAGGAAAGCTTGTAGCCTTGAAGATCAACCGTGGAGCTTTCCGGTGGAATGTCGAGGGACTATGCCTTTGAGAAATTTTTGGAGAAAGTGAGGAAGCAAACTAGATCAGAACTCTCCCCAAGCTAGGAACCTACAAATAATCCAAAGGCTTGCCAATATTCTTGTGAGATCCGGTCAATACATAAACATAGATATTAGAATAGCATGCATATAATATTATAAAACATGTTAAATCTAGATCTCTAGACTTGCATAAAAGAAAAAGAGATATCCAATAAAATTATTAACATATTCCATTCCTATGAAGATCATAATAAACTTATTATCAATATTTTAGCACTAGATCCACAATATCAAAATAAGCAAGTTATGAACACAGATATAGGTTACCTCAGTGAACATGGCAATGCTCATCCACACATAATAACATGACACCATCTTGCCTCCAAATATTTTATTTATTTCAATGAAAAATAGAAACATTAAAATAGAAATAGATCTTCAATCCAACTCTAACTATCTTGGAAAGGAGGAAACTGTGCTTTATTTATAGCAAAAACTGAAACCCTATCCTAGAGGGGCGCAATTCCCAAGGAGAGAGGAACTGCAGCTGCATTAGGAGTCAAGTTGAGCTTGATCTGAGTCTAACTAAGTCTTATTTGAGTCTAACTTAGTCTGACTGATAATTGGAGTGCTGATCGGCCTGACACATCAACCAATTAACTGAAACATTAACCAAACCACATCTAGATTAGCCCACATTTGTGGCAGAGAGAGAGAGAGGGCACAAATCCCAAGGATATATGTTGTGGTGCACTCCCTCTTCAACCCAAATCAACTCCTTCAATTATGGCATGGTAATATCTAGTCAATCCAAATCCGATGAGACTGATTTCAGTCAAATCGGAGTAAATCCCACTGATTTAGGAATTTGGATTTTCTCCATTATTTAATTAATTTATCAATTAAAATAATCAATATTTGATTTTTAGGGTTTTCTGACCTGAGTGANTAAAAAGTGGGTTTATGGATTTACCGGGTGCTCTGAATTAGAAAATGAGTAGCCCCATGACTGAAACTGATTTATGAGCCCGTTTTTATTACAAAACCAATTTTTCCATTTAGACTATAAAAAAATAGCCTCAGTTTTGGAAAAATTAAAACTTAAAAAAAAAATTTTAATTTAAAAAAATTAAAACCTAGGGGAACTTAGGCATGTTCATATGAATCGACTATAATGCCTAGAATGTTTATACATTGACGCACAGACTCAAATAACCTCAATTGGACTAAATGCCAAGCTGACCACCCTAAGCTTGGAGATAATGAGTGAAAAACTCAGAAATTATCAGTCGTTTATTCAACAACCAATAATAACTGAGGGAAAAAACACTCTGGGATGATCGTATTGACAAATAAAGTCCAAGAGACCGAGCCTTTTACAGACACTACCATGCTAGGACATTTTATTACAACTCCTCTATGGGGTATGAACATGTGATATAGTACAACAAGGACTTTCTGAAGTCCAAACAAATCATCTTTCTCTAGTTCACCAGGCTCACTTGATAAAAAACCACTAAGTACAACTTAGGTAGTAACAGTCAGTAATGTGGAATGATATCATTACTATGCATTAATTCCTGAATGTAGTGCATGTGGACTACAATATGCTTGGAATGTTTCTTCTGCACTGGATGACTATATATCTAGATTGAACTTTTATTATCATAATAGAGGTCTACTGAAGGAGAAGTGAGAATTCCAATCTCTATCAGAATCCCATGCAACCAAACTGTCTAAATAATTGCATTCACATCCCCCTGATACTCTGATTCTATTGAAGAGAGGGAAATAGTTTCTTCCTTCTTGCTTAACCACGAGATTGTTCCAAATCGCAACATGAACATAAATCTTGATCTATATTTCTTGTCAGTACTATCACCAACCTAATCTAAATTAGTAAAATGAATCAGATCTAATCGTGCACCAATATAATAGTGGATTCCAAACTCCCTCATACCTTGTGCATAATTCAATACGCAATTTGTTGCTTTCCAATGTAGCTCATGTGGCTTATGCATGAATCTGGAAACAACACTCACAACATAGGATAAATTCGGCGTCATATGGGTGAGGTACAATAGGCTACCAATTAGTTCTCTATAGATTGTACAATCAACAAGTGGTATGGAACCACCTTCTTCCAACCCGATGACAGATAAGAAGGGGAAGGGTGTTTCTTTACAATAATTCATGTGGAATATTTTGAGAGAATATTCTATGTATCTGGACTTTGTAATCATGATCCCTAATATTTTTTATTCACCCCAATGCCAATTAACTTCCTTAGTATCCATAGATCAATCATGGATAATGCCTCACTCAAGGCTGACTTGATTCCTCTCAATCTAGAAATTGATCCACTATTAATGAGAAAGTCTTCCACATATAGAACAATCAACAATAAGCAACCTCATGTATGCTGAATTTAGCTATTGCATTCATATTTGTATCTCTCGAATTTTTGTCACAAAAGGAAGGAATCCATCTTGGTATATCATGCCCTTGGGGATTTGTTGATCCCATAGAGAGATTTCCTCAGTTTGCAAACCAAGGAGGAATATTCAATGTACCCCTTAGGTTTTATCTTATAGATATCTTCTTATAGGTCACCATGTAGGAAGGAACTCTTGACATCCATGTGATGTACCTCCCACTTCTCCGAAGATGCAATGGACAAAACTATCCTTATATAATCCATTATTACAATAGGAGAAAATTTCTTATTATATTCCAGCATGTTATCACTCAGAATTTACCCTTTCGTTGTGAAATTATTTTTCCAAGTTAACCCTACAAATCAATATTTGGGTGGAAAGTTGGTTTCTTTCATACCATAGAGGGGTCTCTCAATAAACAAATACAAAGGCCAGACATATTTTAAAAGAAACAGATTGAATTATTGAAAAGGATAAAACAAGTGGGTATCATTGGGAATTTTTCAAATCATGAGTTACAATGAATTACAGTTATTTACAATGAAGTTTCTTCATAGAGGCAGGATAGCCACTTTTTTACTGTCAATTTGTTAATTGCATGGTGATAGGGAATACAAATTAATAGTCCAATAACATGGGCATCAAAATATGAATCCATTATTAACTTTAGAGGAGTATTTTTGTGAATACTTCAAATCAAAGAACCATAGCATATGATTATTAATTCTTATCCAATACACTCTTATTCAAGTATGAGATATAAAACAATGGAAAGGAATAACAGGAATCACATTCACATAAGAAAAAGGAAGTACAGACTGCAAAAAGTACAACATAAGAATCTATGATACTGAAAACTGCCTGCATGGCTCTGCAATTTTATTAACTTAAAATCTCTATTACAAAAATGATTTTTTTCACGGGTTATAACCCCGATTACATTACAAAATATCTTTTTATACATCAAAAATGCTCCTCGAGTTGATCCCTAACTACCTTTATTCTAAAAGTAGGAAATTGTAACTTCCTCGTTATGTCTATCCAATAACCTTAACAAGCTAAATGTTCATAACTATTAAAAGTATTTAACTTCTGATTCTTTAATTCCATTTTAAAGTGGTCTTCAAAATATCTTTAGCTCAAGCCTTGAAATGAAATTTTCACTGATGTAGCCTATATTTCATTTTGTAAAAAATTTCGATAGTCTTCCATTGATCTCTAGATTGCATTTTTATATTTTCCATCTCTTTAGCCAGTACCCTCAACTCCACATGATCCACATAAGCAATAGGTAGCAGTTGGGTCCCAATTGTCCTAAATGAATTTAGTAATTCGGAATCCACTGCCAGCTTATCAACTATGAATTTTCCTGACAAGGACTGAGCCATATCTTCAAATTTATTATAATCTACCCTAGCTTTAACTAGCAAGGTTTGATACTCAGACTAAGAAATTATATTTCCATCTTCATCCCAAAAGGGATGCATGCCTTTCTGAAATAACTCTATAAATCGTCCTTTGAAATATTTCACCTGATTCAACATTATTTCTTCCTTTACTTGCATAGTCTCAATGTGTTGATGTTTTCCAATAACTTTTATGGCCCAAGTTATTATTTTAATCCTATCTTTGATACCCATTGATCTCAACTCCTCTTCATACAAAGTGTTGAGAAAGTTTATTGTGTTCCTAGTTGTAGCTATTGGTTTTCTATCCAAAGCCTCTTTTAGACCTGTACAACTTTGATTGGCCACATTATCACCATCTCGTTATCCTTGATATAATTTAAATGAGGCTTTATTTTTTTTCTCCCAAAGAAGATGTATGGAACCCTGTACTAGAAATTGTCATGTGTGTTTCTTTGCTAACTTGTCATTCCTATCCAACAACTCCTTATTCTTATTCTCAAAAAGTTTTCTTTCTTCTTCCTTTTTTTTAATTATTTCAACCATCTTCTAATTTTCTGTTTTAAGATTCTTTATATCCTCATATCTCAAGCTGACTTGTGGCATAGCTTGGACAATGGCTTCAGTTTTTTCCTCTATTCATGGCTGGCCAGTTTACTTTTGCTTATTTTTTGTTTCTCCTCTCTCTTATTCTCCAAAACCAACGGGTTTTCATTCAAAACATTAATTTTGGAAATAAGGAAACCTTTTTCCTTTTCCCATTGGATTTTTTCTCCAACAAGATTTAGCAATTTGGCCTTATAGTCATTTAATTCCTTGGATAATGCCTCATTTTATTTCTCTAACGTTGTCAAATCAAAGGCCTAAATTAACTGAGTAGCTAGCATTTTGAATTTCTTTTTAAACAACTAGATAATGATCTCTTTCTGATCCAAAATATTCTTAGTTTCCTATCCTTTATCCACCTCACTATCCATAGCCAAAATATCACCTTAAAGAAATTAGAAACATCCTAACCAGGCAGGACTAGAATTTGAAGTGTCTCATTGTGTATAAATTCACTAGCTGAGAATGAATATTCTCATCCATGAATTCATCAAATTTAAGACAAGGAAACTAACTTGACTCTGACTCAAGTTGGCACATACTCATGTTAAACAAAAGACTCAATAAAAACTATGGAATAAACCTATCAGTGTCCAGCCCTGAAATTTGACTCAACAAGGAAATGACCAGTTTAGACTCTTCAATGAATAGGTTGATATCAAAATGAAAGGGTTCATACGTAACAGATACATCAGGTTTAAGGGATTTAGAAGAAAAAACTTGTTATTCTTCTACAACACTTTTCCTAGTTCAAGGTGAATTATAGGGTACTTCAAGTGATTCTCTAATAACTAAAGCATTAATGGGGAAAAGTATCTTAGACCTTTACAACACAATGATAATGGGAGTAATTAGATGCACACCAGGCTACAAAATCCATAAAATTTAGGGTGTTATCCAGAAAAAATGGTGGAATTGAGACCTATGGACACCGTGTTGGTCGACTCCTTGTTCTTTAAAGGTTTGCAATTTTATTTCTAACTTGTGGACTGGGCCAAAGGAAAATATAGTATAAAAAATTTCACCATCCCTATATTCAAAAATATCCTCCAGTTTACCAAATTCATGGACCTATCTCAACCTCTCTTTTACCTTCCATTTTAAATAGTTTTGGGTGGGTTAGTTATGTGGCCTACCCGGAGAATGGAAGATAGAAAGGTGTATTTTCCAACTTGGATTGCATAGGGCGCATACAAATTCTTCTCCAATGCATAAAAGACAAATAATTGTGCCAACAAGTGCCTTTCCTCTTTTTTAAAATTATCCATAAGCAGTTTCAGGATCACAAGGAGTGGTTTTACCCTACTGCCTTTCACCTAGCGGAATGATCCTCCACCTGTCACCTGGAATGTAGTAAATATTCTGATGGGAAGCAACCAATTTGACTCTTGTGCATGTTGTGGGTGTGGAAATCTCCTCCACCATCAATCTGTTTATCTTTTCATCTCCCTCTATTGATCGCATCTTCCTTTTAACTTTTCCCAACCTTCATTCCACCAATCACTTTCCTTGTGTTCTATCATGCAACTTCTCCCATCGAATCCATTTTTATTCGTCAATCTATCCATTCCTTATATTTGAATCATCGAATCTTACAACCTATACCACAAAATCATTATATTTTATTTTGGACACCTTTCTCCTCAAGCCTGTGTTTTTATGGGAAAAAGAAAATCTTGGTCTCCCTTTTAGTACCCATCCTATCATATTCTCAGCCATATTTCCAAAACTCAAATGTATCAGCTCATTATCTCACCTTAATCCTTCCTTATCACCTATGCATCAAAACATTTCTAACACATCCCATGAACTTGTGATTACCCCTTTGCCACTAACCAAGCCCTGTACTTGGTAGTGGTTCCATTAGTTACTAGCTTGGCCTTATAGATCCATTTACACTAAACTAGATTTCTCTGAAGAGGTAAGGAGAAAAAATTCCATGTGTACTTTTCTTGTAAAGAATCAAACTCACCATCCATGGATTCATGCCATCTTGGATCATGGAAAGCCTCATTGTAGGATTGTGGATCTAACCCCTTCATCCTGAAGCACCTCTCTAGGAGAAGTGGATTTGTATGGAAAATTGAAAGGTTTTCATCCTAATACTGAGATCATGTTCTTCTTTTGTCATTTGGATCCCCAACAGTATTCGTAGATGCTTCAATGATATTTTGGGCCCATTTAGGTCTTTTATTAGGAGCAGGTGTTGGATCTAGATATGGACCTACTTAGGCTTCATTCTCAATATCAAGATATTGATCATCTTGATCCTCATATTCTGAATCTGAAATATGAGTTAAGACATCATCATCTACAAATGGAAATGTATGAGAAATTATACCTTCTTCTTCTTCAACGGGTTGTGGAGCATGCACCTGATCTTCTTCAAATTGAACACTATGCTCTATGAAGAACTTTTTGGTTGCAATATCCATAGGTTTGTATGCCTCTTCATAATTTGCATATGCCAAAAGTATACATTTTCTACTTTGATCTTGGAAGGCTTTCCTCTTGTCAATAGGAATTATGGCCAATGCTTTGGAGCCAAAAACTCTCAGATGTGAGACATTGGGATTATGGCCCATCAATTATTTGAAAGGAGTGACCCCAATAACTGACTTATGAGGAAATCTATTTTGGATGTATGAAGCAAAATTTACTCCCTCAAGCCACAAATATGGAGGAAGATCTATGAATTCAAGAAGGCATGTAGCCATCTCTTTCAAGGATCTATTTTTCCTCTCAGCTACACCATTCTATTGTGATGTGTATGGGACTAATTTTTGCATTTGAATGCATGCTAAAGCACATAGTTGTTGGAATTCTATTTTGACATACTCACCTCCATTATCAAATTTGAGTGTTGTGATATTCCCAAGAGTGTTCTCGAATAAGGCCTTGAAAATTTTAAAGGTTTCGAACACCTCATACTTCTGCTTAATAAATTAGATCCAACAATACCTTGAATAGTCATCGATGAAGGTCAGAAAGTATCTACAGATGTTGTAGGAATTGGAACAGAGACATCATTGTGAATCAAATCCAATATGGACACAGATATTTTTTCCTTGTCAACCTCATACCTTTGCTCTGGATGGTTCCATACCAAGAAACTAGTCCACACACCTTCAGAGGATTTGATGAGAGGAAATCCCCCAACCATATTTTCATTCTGTAGCCGTCTGAGAAACTTGAAGTTCAGGTGGAAAAATATTTCATGGCACAACCTGCTTGTGTCAATGGAATGATTCAATAGGGCGCTAAGATATGAACTAGGAACAAAGTGAGAAAACTCATATGCCTCGAAGGTATTATTAGCAACTCCTTTCATGACCAAATTCCAAGTAGAGATTTATGATATCATCATTGTGTCAGTATCAAATGTGACTAGCTTGGGTGAGCTATTATGAGTCATCTGCTATAGAGACAACATATTTGTCAGTTTACCAGAGTGAAAGATAGATACAAACACTTATACTTATGGTCTAAGTTTGCTCAAACTTGAGAGCACCAATTGCTCATCCTTATTGTCAATCCCACCTTGCTTGCATTGGATGACAAGGGATTTGAATTTTGAGAAGAACTATTGGATAGTTTCTAAGTTGTTGGGCTACAGAGCAATCATCTCACTCTCCAGAATATGGCCTCTCAACTCATCTTACTTTTGAAACAAGGATTCAAGATTCTTGTAACATGGATTTCTCCCTTGTTACGTGCAAAAGCACCAGCCTTAAGTCAATGAGACTGTAAGGGAGAGTTCATGAAAAAAATGAAAAAAAATAAACAATATTAGTAAAATGAAACAAATATATATGAGGACTACACTAGAATAAACTGCAAATAAAATAAATGTTATACCTTCTTTCTTGAAAGTGGGCAACCATGGTCGTCTCAGAAGTGGTCTGCTTCTCCATAGGTTGATTCTCTAGGTGTGTATAGAGGGTGTCTTGATGTACTAAGTGTAATGTCCCCATTCAAATAATTGCACAGCAGGAAAATTCCATCAATCCTACTAGTTCCCTAGGTTGGGTGGAAACATTGGGAAGTTAATAAGGGAGCTAATAAATGGTGTTTAGACATTAGAAGGAATACATATTTAGTTAATGGATTTAATTAAATGAATTCAAGTGAAAAATGAAATGTATATGGAGAATGGAGACACATGGAGACTATGGGGCCCACTCAAGCTAGAATTCCTATGTTAAATGGCATCCTCCTCTTGCAATCTCGAATCTATGGGAAGCCTAATTTTTTTGGATGGATTGTAAGGTTAATATAATTTTCCATATAATTCATAGGTATAATTTTGGATGAATTGTAACTTACATGCGGATAGGAAGATCCAAATCAGAGTTTCATAGACACTTGGCAAGATTCCCCTTACATTTATGACACCTATGACACCAATGATGGAGATTCTATGAAAATTATGGCACAAGTCAGATATGAAGGCTGATGTTGGGGCTTAGATAGACCTTGAAGGTCCTTAATTTTGGCAACTCCGCAGTTTTGGTGCGAAGCTTGTAAGCGGAGTTGCAGTTCAAAATAGTCTTAGGGGCTTCGAGGTTGGGTCGAAGCCCCTCTTTTTGTAAATTTCCCACGGTTGTTGGGTACCCATGGTTTAAGCCCATGGTATTGTAATAGTGCACTTGTATAAATAGGCACTTATGTAAAGGAGTCAAGTAGGATTTTAAGGTTTTTGTGTATGATGATAATTTGATGCGAAGAAGCTAAGGCCTATTTTGGTTTAAGGTTAACTCCCAGCTGAGTGCATGGATGACATCTGCAGCTGAGTGCGTAGAGGGTTTTGGGTTTAAGGTTAAGTCCCAGCTGAGTGCGTGGATGACCTCTGCAGCTGAGTGCGCAGAGGGTTTTGGAAAGAAGGATCTGCAGCTGAGTGCACAGATCAGAACTATGTGTTTTGTAATGACTTGAATATAAAACACATTTCTGTGGACGTAGCCCCTACACTGGGGGTGAACCACGTATATATTGTGTTGTGGTGGTTCTTTTATGTTGTTTCTGTTATTTTTTTATGCATTTGATAAGTAGATGAATGATAAATTAAGATAAATTGCTAAGTATTAACTTCGCTGTGAATTCCCAGTTAAGAATTGAGCAAGGAACTGTCTTTTTATATAACTGCGAAGCTATTTAAGTGAATGTTGAATCTCTGTGTTGCATGATTATTCTTTGTTAAGGATAAAGGTATAGTAATATCCCTCTTTTGCTTGCAGAAACCTGATTCTACGGCACCCCATAGCTGTTTCGAGTGAGACTGCAACCTTTTCGCAGGTTGTTGCGAAAAGGGCCAACACTATGGGTTTGTTTGTTGGTGTGAAGATAAAAAGTATAAGAACTGGGTCTGCCCTAAGCGCCAACAAATTGGTTCCGTTGACGGTTGAACCAGTATCTACTTTAAGAGGGATCTACATCGTACCTGGAGGGATATGTTTTGGAGGCCCTTAGTAAAATAAATCAGTGACTGGATTGAAGATACTTATCTAAAATTTGTTGAACAAGAGAATAAGGATCCTCATCGTAGCTCAGACGACTTCTTGCAAAGGTACATTTTTACTGATATTTATGAAATTTTCTTTGTTAGTATCCACATGGAATTGCACCAGTGGTTATCCAGGTTGATAGAAAGAAAGACAAACTTCAAAGAAGATCAGTCTCCTACTTGGACCCTAGAAAGAATTAAGCTATTGAAAAGTGTGAACAACACGGTATCAAGAGCTATTGACTTCTGGATAACGCGAACCCTTGACGCATTTGTGACGGAGTTCGCTATCGACACACATACTTCTTTCAGCGAAGTAGAAAGACAGTTTTTCAAAGGACCAAGGGGTAAGTACCTAAATTCATTAAGTCTGAAAATCAAAATGCTCTTGGCTGAGAAAGGCATATTGCTTATCGAATTAGATTGCTATATTTAATGCTACTAACCTATGTTTGGAAGTGAAAGTGACTTCGACGAGCAAAGTGGTTTGCTTCGCAATAGTAAAAGATCCAAGAGAACCCTTGGATCCTATACCCTAGGTCAGAATACCGATTATACCTCATTAAGTCCAGAATAATCTGAATTTAAATATGAAGAAACCCCTTTTGTTAGAAACCCTCCTATAACTCCGCAGTGAAGATCTGTTATCCCTGAGAACCCATCGCAGTCTGAAAGTAACCCTAGCTTAAGTAGTCCTGTCATAGGTCAGTCTACCTCAGAAAGTTCCCTTCCTCCTGTTACCAGTCTTCCCCCCCTCCCCCCCGTCGATCCGCTATGGCCCATGTGAATGATGATATCAAGCTCCCAGTCTTTCAAGGAACTGGATCAGAGGATCCATATCATTTTTGGTTCTTATGTGAAGTTGTCTGGACTGCTAAGAATATTATGGATCAAAATACAAGAAGAGTGCAGCTGGTCACCTCTTTCAGAGACCGAGCTTTGACTTGGTTTATGAAGTTTTCCAGTACTCAGAACTATGCCTTGGATGATATTAAAAAAGCAATGATCAAAGAATTCAAGAAGCCTAAATCAGTGTCACAGTGTATAACTGAACTGAAAGAAATTCAGCAGAAACGAGGTGAATCAGTTTGGGACTTTGATCAGAGACTCAAGGTTCTGTTGGATCAAGTTAGTTTCACCACTGGACCAGAGCAGCATAAAGAATGGTTCATTGCAGCACTATTTCCTCATATCAGGACTCCACTTATGCAACAGAAGGTTGCTGATCAGTAAGAGGCATTGGAAATTGCTATGAAACTTGAAACAGCTCATGTTGGAGATAATTATGGAATAGCCCAGGTACAGGAACAGTTAGCAAAAATGGCTTTGGAGCTTCGCGACATGAAAAAAGGGAAATCTATTCGAGAAGAGGTTTGGTGTACACGATGTAAGATAGAAGGTCATGACAAAGAACAGTGTCCTGCATTAAGGAATTATCTGAATATTGGTGCACCAAACCCGTTTAACCCTAATGTCCTATATTGTGAGATCTGTAGAACAACTGGCCAGCATCGACCTGAAGATTACTATCCATTGCAGAGATATGTTCAAGTACCTAAGAATCCCTACTGCAAGTTCTGTAAGTTAGTTGGACACAACAAAGATGAATGTCGTAGCTTTGGCCTCATGAGAGAGTGAACCTATGATGCTTATAGGGTACAACCCGATGCACAAGGCAATGATGGATATGGTTACCATGGTATTACATCAGGTTGAGGTAATTTCAGAGGTCAAGGTCATGGTGGTATGCCTGGAAGAGGTCGAGGCTAGGTTATTTTCTATAACTGTAATTAGGTAGAACATGTATCTAGAGACTGTTAGAACTCAACTACGACATGTCAATACTGCAGAGCAGTCGATCATGTGATTGAGAAATGCCCATAGTTGATAGCCAAGATACAAGAAAGAAATGGTGCTCCTACTCAGAATGTTCGAATGATTGTTGTAGAGAAAAGACCTGTCCCAGCCCTTAAAGTTGTTACAAGGAGTGGAGCTACGACACAGGTGCAGAATAAGGAGAAACAGCCTGACGAGGCTTGGGTCCACATGACCCCAAAGAAAATTCCAGCCTTCGATGTTGGACGAGAAAAAGGAACATTTATGGAAGCTAAAAAAGACTTTGCTGATCCAAGAACATCAGTAGCAACTACGCAACAACATCAACAGCAGTTACAGTTCCAAGAAGCTTCACCGGATCAAGTAAGTACATTGACATCATTTTTACAGAGTTGTATGAAGCTATTAAGAAATTAGAATGCTTTGAATGAGTTACATAAATTTATCGCGTCTTTTGAACCTCAGTGAAGCTTGGATAAAGGAAAAAATATTCATAGAGTTAGAAGGACTGGAAGAGAAATGAGATTGCATGCTAAGATAGGAGATTATGACATGACTGATATCATTTTAGACCTAGGATTAGAAGTGAATGTCCTAACTAAGCAAACATGGGAACAAATGGGAAAACCTATGCTTGAATGGTCCCCTATATAGCTGAGATTATCCAATCAGCAGAAGATTGTGCCCTTGGGAAGATTCCCTAGTGTACCAGTGGACATAGATGGACTCAATACCTTAGCAGATTTTGAAGTCATTGAAATAATTGATGATAGCAACCCCTATCTAGTATTGCTAGGAATTGAATGGGCAATAGACAGTTATGCAGTAATCAACCTTAAGAATAGATAGATGACTTTTGAAGGAAAAGGCTTAAGAGTCATAGTACCGTTGGACCCTTCTCAAGGAGAAAGGTATACAGAGCCAATCAGAGATGAAGATCGGGATGTTTTGGATCATATTTACAACATCACAACTAAAGAAGAAGACTATGTTAACCCTACTACTAAAGGTATAATGGATTGGCAGTGTGATAGTTCCTGCATGACTGATTCAGATGAAGGCCTGGATAATTGGCAGAATAGACTTTATGAGCTACATGGACATCGATGTGCAAGAATTACCAAGTCTATCAGATGAGTTGGCTCACAGACAAAAAACTTACCTCCTTTTGATGGTTTGACAAACCCAGAATATTTTATTGTACAATTCTCATAGCAAGTACCAGATTCATATAAAATGGAGACTTTAGATTCAGTATTCAAAGCCGCAGCTACCAGATGGTGGAATGGTCATAAAAAGTATATTCGTAGTTGGAGATCTTTTCAAAAGTTTCTTCGCCTGAGATTCATGGATCAAACTTAGGATGTACGAAGCATATTTAATGGTAAGACTAGCCCTCAGGATCATTTGGAGTAGTGTTATGAAGCATGGAAGCATGTACCTTGTGAAGAATGGGTACATAGGTTTGTACACACTCTGGAACCTGTAGCAAAGAACTGCTATGCAGAGGTGGAGCTTCGCCATGGTACTGTAAGTTGGGATAGCCTTGTTGATAGTTTTGTGCTCGCATTTTCTATTAATGAAGTTTTCTCTGCTTTGGATGCAGCTATTAAGGTGATCCATACTAAGGTGTTTGATGATAAAGAAATAGCCGAGTACCAACCTGATTGGAAGGAATAAGAAGCTAATGCAGTAGAATGCTATAACCTTTCCATTGACGAAGATGATGACCCTCACAACATTAATATTCCTGAGTCAAAAGGACATTGCGAAGTACATGGACCAGCAGTCAAATCACTTGAAGTAACTCAGCCCTTGAAGACAAGGAAAGTAAACATTGGATTAGAAGAAATGCCTAAGTATGCTACCATTGGAGATTATTGGGACGAAGAAATGGTAATCAAAGTGACTGAAATCCTCCATGAGTATCAGAACTTATTTCCGATGAAGTTCTCAGAAATGAAATGTATCCTTGGTAATATAGGAGTGATAAAAATCCCTTTGAGACTTGATGCAAAGCCTGTGAAGCAGCGCCCTTATAGGCTGAATCCTAAGTATAAATAAAAAGTCAGGATGGAGCTAGATAATATGCTCACTACAGGAATCATTGAGCCTGTCGAAGAGTATGAATGGGTCAGCCCTATGGTGGTATAAGAAAAGAAGACTAAGGGAGAAATCAGAATCTGTGTTGATCTGAGGAAGCTGAATGATTCCTGTTTACATGATCCTTTTCCTACTCCCTTTACAGATGAGGTTTTAGACAATGTCGGAGGTCAAGAAGTGCATTATTTCACTGATGGATTTTCAGGTTACCATCAGATCAGAATTGCTTCAGAAGATCGACATAAAACAACCTTCGCTACAGAAATGGGATCTTTTCAATATACTGTTATGCCCTTTGGATTGAAGAATGCACCTGCTATGTTTTCCAGAGTAGTCATATCTACATTTAAGGAGTTTATTCATAAGTTCTTGGAATTCTACTTTGATGATTGTACTATCTTTGGTTTATTGAAAGACCATATAGCTAGTTTAAGACTTATGCTGGACAAGTGTAGACAGCATCAGAATTCATTGAACCTGAAGAAGTGTATCTTTTGTGCACCTTTTGGAATTCTTCTGGGTCACATTGTATGCAAGAAAGGATTGATAGTGGGTCCTGCGAAGATAGCCATTATTGTGAACTTGCCACCTCCAAAGTCTATTAAGCAACTTCGCACTATGCTTGGTCATACTGGATATTACAAGAAATTCATTAAAGGATATGCTCAAATTACAGCCCCTATGGAAAAGAAATTGAAGAAAGATATTAAGTTTTAATGGACACATGAATGTCAGGAAAGCTTGGATATTTTGGAAGAAAAGATGGTAACTACCCCTATTTTAGAATTCCCTGACTGGAATAAGGAGTTTCATGTTCATGTCGATGCATCTTCCATTGCTTTAGGTGTAGTATTGGCTCAGTCAGGGGAAGGTAATATTGATCACCCTATTGCTTTTGTAAGTAGAAAATTGTCCACAGCAGAAAATAATTATACTACGATAGAACGAGAATTTCTATCTATGGTTTATGCTTTGCAGAAATTTCAACATTATTTGTTAGGATCTCATTTCAAGATGTTCATTGACCATTCTGCTTTGAAGTATTTGGTTAACAAGCCTTTGTTAGGTGGAAGGATATGCAAATGGATGATTTTGTTTCAGGAGTATGACTTTGAGATCATAGTAAAGCTAGGAAGACTTAACTTGGGGCCTGACCACTTGTCGAGGCTCGAGTCAGGAGAAGAACCTGCTAGTTTGGATGAAGGTCTTCCTGATGCCCAGTTGGTTGCCATCCAGATGGTTGATGACTATTTTTAGGATATTGTTCAGTACTTGTCTACAGGTTTTGCACCCTTTGAGATGACAACACAACAGAAGAAGCAACTAGTGGTTAGAGCAGCTGACTTTACCTTGATAGCAAGACAGCTATATAAGATGGGACCAGAAGAAATACTGCACAAATGTGTCTTGGAGCATGAAAATCCATTGATTTTGGCTGAGGCACATTCTGGAGCAGCAGAAGGTCATTATGTAGGAAAATCTATGGCACAGAAGGTTCTGACAGCTAGATTGTGGTGTCCTATGATTCATAAGGATGCAAAAGAGTATTGCCATAGCTACGATATCTCTCAGAGGATAGGAAAACCATCCAGGAGGGATGAGATGCCTCTGGTTCCACATGTAACTTTACAATCATTTGAAAAATGGGCTATTGATTTTGTTGGACCAAATAATCCCCCTGGAAAGAAATTTGGAGCAAGATACATTATTACATCAACTGATTACCTTACTCGTTGGGCCAAATCTCAACCAGTCAAGGAATGTAGCATTGCTACAGCTGCGAAGTTCATATTTGATAATATCTTGTCGAGGTTTGGATGTCCTAGAATTCTTATGAGTGATCAAGGATCACATTTTCTGAATAAGACTATTGAAGCATTGACTGAAGAATTTCAAGTATATCATCAGAAGAGTACTACCTACCATCCTCAAGCAAATGGAACTGTTGAAGCCTTTAACAAGATTCTAGAGCATGCTCTGACAAAGGTTTGCAATGTTAACAGAAATGATTGGGATCTTAGAATTCCAATAGTATTATGGGCTTATAGAACCACTTGCAAGAAGTTGACAGGACATACACCTTTTAGGCTAGTATATGGAAACGAAGTAGTTATGCCCATGGAGTACATTGTTCCTATCCTCATAATATTTGCCTTCACAGAGATGGATGATCCAGCTATGTTGAATGAAAGGCTGATGAAGATACTGGAACTAGAAGAAGACAGATTTATTGCAGGTTTCCAGTAGCAAGTACATAAAGCTAGAGAAAAAGCATGGCATGATAGACACATTAAGAAGAAGCATTTCCAGAATGGTGATCTTGTGCTCTTGTATGACAGTAAATTCATGAAGTTCGTAGGTAAGTTCAAGACACATTGGAAAGGGCCATGCATAGTTCAGAAAGTTACTGATGGTGGTGCAGTTTAGTTAGCTAAATTGAATGGAGAAATTTTGCCCTCCATGGTGAATGGAAGTAGATTAAAGAAGTACAGGGACAAGCCTGTACCCCCTGATCAGAAGTAATACCAAGAAGAAGAGTCTAAGTACCAAGAATAGTTGAAATTGGGTACTAGACTATAATAAAGTTGTTCTCAGAGTGCTTGCGCAGATTGTTGAAAAATTTACGAAGTGTCAAAGGTTGGGGAAGAAATTCTGTCATGGGTCGAAGTTCGAAGTTCTGTTGAAGCTTGTGTCAATATGGGTTGAAGGTCAATATTGTGTTGAAGGTCCTTATTATGGAGAAGCTGAAGTCAGTGGTTGTGCTGAAGAGGAAAAGTGTGTCGAAGCTTAAAATGTGACTATCGAAAAAGCATCAGATTTGGCGGCGCTGGTACGTTAACTACATTAACTACCTGTAACGATGAGATTCTAGGGAATCTAGCACCGTTTGGATAAGATCTACCACCGTTCGGTCAGATTTGGTGTCTTTAATGCACAGTTATGGTATATTTGGTCATTGGATTCTATAAGAAGACACCCAGACCTACGAATTTCACATTACGCATTTTCTTGAGTTGAGTCCATGTCTGCTGATCACGAAGTCCAGGAATTGTTGAGAGAATTCAGACAGAGGGGTCTACAGAACCTTATGAGCAATCCACCTACATCTGCACCTTGCAAAGAGACTCCCCCAATGCTGAATCATCCAATGCAGACATGATCAACCAGAAAGAAATTTAAGGTAGAAGTTCATTCTAAGCAGAACGAGGAAAGGCACAAGCCATTAGAAAAGACACCAGAGGATCCCGTGATGAATCCTTCTGGTTCGGCAGAACTCCCACTTGAAGGTTTTGAATACTTTGGTGAAGATGAGAACATTGCATCATAGTGTCCACCATACCTTCCACCTGTTCAACCAGGAGTTCAGCCACCTCGACGGACAGCCAAGTTCACGTTATGCACCCCTTCATTGCCACAGGGTGTGCAGTTGGTCGAAATGATGATAGGAAAGTTAGACTAGCTCAAGTACGCAGACCATGATATGAATGATCGTGGGAAATTTCCGCAGTTCGTACCTGGGAAATACTTGCACGCCGTCCATTATCTGGAGGTTGGAACAACTTTACTTGAAGTGAAATAGTGGGCTGCTAGTTTGGAGCAAGCTGGCTTGTTGAAGATGCTAAATGTCCCCCACTTTGGTTGTAGCACGCAGGTTACCATGGTGTTCAAGCAACTATTGGCATTGGTGCATGATGGGCACCTATGGATAGGAAACCAGAGAATTGCCATTGATGGAGAGCTGATTCATAAGATTATCGGCTTACCGAAGGAAGGGCCTGATCCTGGGATTGAGTTTGTCGGGAAGCATGAGGATATGAAGCTGGTATAGCACATGAAGGACCGCTTCGGTTTGATGAAAGGAAAGAAAGGGTATCAAACCTTGACAATTCGGTACCAAAACATTCGCTTCACCACAGATCTCCTAGCATGCAAATTAATGCAGAAGTGTAGACCGAATGAAGTACCTGCCCCAATCATCAGTATTGCTGTGAATTATGCCGAAGGCTACAGTTACAAGTGGGCAGAATAAATTGCTAGGGAATTCCTTGAAGATGTCCATGATGTGCAGGAGAAAGGTATACCCTTTCATTACTCATGGTTGATATTGCTTATTGCACTAGTAGGATGGAGACAACCTACTGAGGCGCAGTTTGTCTATGTGCCTCCGAAGATGTCTGGTGCAGCGAGGTATGCATCTCTTTGGGTCTCGTAGGATAAATCCTTATAGTAGATGATGAACTATGTGTTTGCCTTCTATGCGTTGAATATTTTCTATGATATTATGAAAACACCACGGCTCGGTAATGAGCTATTCTCTCAATATGTTGGAGTGGCCAACTTCAAGGATGACATGCACCATGTCTTCATCCAAGCCCACGCAGATAACAAGCATAAATGGTCAAAGTTGCCATACGTGGTGAAACAGGACGAAATCCTCGTTGTAGTTAAGCAGTGGCCGACTGAATGGATGAAGGATGTGGGAACAAGGCCCAACATACCAATTCCCCCAGTGACAGATGTGGGCGCAGGTCCTAGTCAGCTGCAGCAAAATGACCCACTAGAAGAAAGCGAAGAATAAGATGAGTCACAGCAGAGTGAAGGTGACCAGGGTGGAGATGACAGAGCTAATGAATAAGAAGAGGAATCGATCAAACCCATCTCAGAACCTAATTGCCCAGATAAGCGCAAGTCTCCAGAAGTGGAGGAAGTTACGAAGCCTTTGCCCAGAAAAAAAGATAAGGCATCGAAGAGCCCTATTTGACAATTAAGGAGCTTGATCAGGCTCTGACGAAGTCCATAGAAGTATTGTCTAACAAATGGTCAAAGTTTGCAGCTACACACCTTGATGCGCTCGCTGGCATACCTCAACAAATTACAGAATTAAAGGACTTAGTGGAAAGAACAGCAACTGGCGTCATAGAAAGTAGTGCCCCAGTAAGCATGCAGCCGGATACAAGGAAATGGCCAGCCATAAACAACAGAGGGCAAGTACCGAGTGCAGCCCTTATAATAACTGACCTAGCATCTCGATTGTAGATGAGCATGACAATTGAGATAGACTACACCAAGTTTTCTATGCCGGAGCTGCATCATTTTCAGTTGGAAATCATGAACGAGATACGAGAACGAGATAGCTACTCACACATGTAGTTAGAAAATAACACAAAGCAGAGCGAGAGCCTCGCAGCACAGTTGGAAGAAGTTGAGCAGAAGAAGAGGGAAGCAAAAAGTAAGCGGTCTACACTAGAGCAAGTATTGGATGAGGTGTGTTGAAGTCTCCCTGACTTCGACATGCAGGCTGAAGAAGAACCAGAGCAAAGAATCATCAAGCTGAAAGACTATGCACAACAGTATCGAAGCGAGATAGAGAAGCTCAAAGCGGAACATGAGGCTCAGATTGTGGAGCTTCAACTTTTCATCATTCCTAAGAGTCTGCCAGAGGTCGAGGAATATCATCGCAGAGATATTCAGGCCTCAGCAACGAAGATCTCAGATCTTATGAGTAGTGCCTCAAAACTGCTAGATGAAAGTGTCAAGGCCTGGGAAAACTTGCAGGACAACCCAGAAGTAGAAAATCTGTAGGAAACCATCAAGTAGGGATAGACAGAGCTAGATGTGGCAAAAGCCAAAATTAAGACATTGCCTCCTATGCAGAAGATTCTTAAGGTGAAGCATAGCAATGAGCTCCAGTGAGAAATTGAGTCTTGTAAAAGGAAAGAAACACTGCTGGTGAACTCTGTGCAGCCCTTATTAATGAGGCTTTGGAGTTGAGCACTGCTGCAGATAACCAACTCAAAGTCCTAAAGGAGTATGATGCATTTGCACAGGAAAAGGCTAGTGAAGCATCAGCAGCAACATTGCAGGAGATAGTGGAGAAAGAGTAAGCAGCCGAAGATATCATACGCAGCCTCAACAAGCAATTTACTATCTTCTCCAACAAGATTCTTCCACCAGAAAAGCAGCAGAGTGCCTCGGGATAGGACACTGGTGAGTCTTAGGGGCCTGTTGGGGCTCGGACCTTGAAGGTCCTTAATTTTGGCAACTCCACGGTTTTGGTGCAAAGCTTGTAAGTGGAGTTGCAGTCTAGAATAGTCTTAGGGGCTTCAGGGTTGGGTCGAAGTTTTTGTAAATGTCCCATGGTTTTTGGGTACCCATGGTTTAAGCCCACGGTATTGTAATAGTGCACTTGTATAAATAGGCACTTATGTAAAGGAGTCAAGTAGGATTTTAAGGTTTTTGTGTATGATGATAATTTGATACGAAGAAGCTAAAGCCTATTTTGGTTTAAGGTTAAGTCCCAGCTGAGTGCATGGATGACCTCTGCAGCTAAGTGCACATAGGGTTTTGGGTTTAATTTTAATTCCTAGCTGAGTGCATGGATGACCTCTGCAGCTAAGTGCGCAGAGCGTTTTGGAAAGAAGGATCTGCAACTGAGTACGCAGATCAGAACTATGTGTTTTGTAAATAGTTGAACATAAAACGCAGTTCTGTGGACGTAGCCCCTACACTAGGGGTGAACCACGTATATCTTGTGTTGTGGTGGTTCTTTTATGTTTTTTATGTTATATTTTTATGCACTTGATAATTAGATGAATGATAAAGTAAGATAAGCTACTAAGTATTAACTTCGCTGTGAATTCCCAGTTAAGGGTTAAGTAGGAAACTGTCTTTTTATATAAACTACAAAGCTATTTAAGTGAATGTCGAAGCTCTATGTTGCATGATTATTATTTGTTAAGGCTAAAGGTACAGTAATATCCCTCTTTTGCTTCCAAAAACCTAATTCTGCGGCACCCCATAGTTGTTTCGGGTGATACTGCAACTTGTTCGCAGGTTGTTTCTGAAAGGGCCAACACTGTGTGTTTGTTTGTTGGTGTGAAGATAAAAATTATAAGAAACCGGGTCTGCCCTAAGCACCAACAACTGACATCTAACATTTCTGACATGTTAGGTCTGAATAGAGAATCTCATAGGGCACTCATGGGATTTGGATAATTCCAATAGGCTCCTACTCGAATTTGGGAGAAGAGGGAAGGTGAAGAGAGAGGCCACATGGCATAGAATGAGAAGCCACACCAATTTGACTTGGTTTTGGTTTATGGATGGATTTGGAAAATTAGAAGAAAAATAGTTTTTATAAAATGTAGGGATCAGCCATGATAATTCCCTTTTGATCATTTGTGAAAATTATTATTGTGAAGAGAGAGAGCCAGTGGATTAATAGTTCATGCCTTAGCCAGTTTTGAGGGTGAAAGATTCCCATCCTAGTTGGTGTTTGGAGAGGCCACTCAGTTATTTCAAGGAGATTAAATGGATTCATAATTTACAGGTGAAATATACAGCAGCTCATTTACATATCAATTTCATCTTGCTGTTCCTTTCATCTCAAGTTTTCACACCATATTTCAGCTCTATTGATTGAGGCGCACTTGGTGAGCTATTCATCTCTTTGAGGGAGCTTATCTTGCTCCAGTATTTTATATTCTGATGTAAATTATATTTTATTTAAGTTAATAAATATCTCAGGTCTAAATTCCAATAAATATCATGTATTATTTCTCAATAATGAAGAAATAATGCCATTTCCCCACTACCTTGTTGTAAACTCTTGTAATCTTGATGGATTCGAATGGATGTATAAAATATTGATGAATGATGAATTAATGGAATGTAATTAAAGTATATTATTGGTTTCATTTTCATTAACTTATAATTTTTTTCCATTGGTTTGAATTTCATAGCAATTGGAGCAAACTATACCTCATTTCCCCAAGGGTCCAAAACTAGTTTTTATATCTGATTTAAAGAAGTGATAACAGCCATGGAAAGGAGATTATTTATGCATATTAGTATATGATAATATATTATACACATCCCCTTATTCAAATTAATATTTTTGAGTGTGTTTCTACACATTTGGGAAGCCATTTCTACCACTTACCCCGGGGGGGATTTGAGCCAAAAATTGCTAGTAAAATCATCTATCTTGTTCATACTTCAGTACAGACTTGAAGAAGTGATTTGAGGGTCATAATACATCCCTGAACATAATAATTAATTTATTATATCATTAATACACCTTCTCTGAATATTTGGGAGCAATTGGGCTGATTTGGAGACCAAGACACTAAAACTAGTCAAGAGCCAAAATTGTGAAAAAATTGAAAAATTGGGCATTTTGGTAAAAATTTAAAAAAGGGACATTACAAATGGTATCATAGAATGATCTTGGAACCTGATGTGGTCTAATATTTATGAGTAAAATAATTTAGTGTCCACCATTATATATTGAAACCCAAAAGTGCTTTTGTTGAAGAGGAAACTATGACTAGGGATGAAAAGGGAACCTCATATGATGGTGAAGAGAATATAAAAATAATTGAACCTATAATTGAAGACATGACCAAGAATATTATGAAAGGATTCAAAAAAATTTCTATCCAAAGTTGGAAAAAAATATATTGATTTTAAGAAAACTAAGGGGAAAAATGCATAGGCTTGCTTGAAGGAGAAAAAGGAGACCCATGAACCACCTAGTTCTGAAATAGGTGAAGTAGAAGAAGTAGTATATGAAGAGGATTGAAATTCACTCCCAAGTGAATCTAAACAATATGAATATACATCACATGAGTATGAAGATTTTTCTATTGAAAATACTGAAGATCATTTCGAGACACATTCTACCTTGGAAATGAAACAAAGAGCATCTACTCATGGATGCTTGAACTATCAAGGAGTACCTACTTATGGGTGCTCACAACTCTATGTTGGTGACATAGAGATCAGATTTCAAAATTTTTCTGCCAGCCAAACTTCTATTAAACATGAAAATGAATACCTTGTAGCAGTTGAAGAAGAAACAAGATCAACTTCCTTATCACCACTTGAGCTTCATGAAGTTGGTCCAAGCAAGAAGGAAGAAGATGAGGAGGTTCATTTGCAAGATCCTCATTTTCTTGAAGGGTCCTCAAAGATGAATGAAAATAAGATCAAATATTCCTTTATCATACTCCATGACAGTCAAGCATTGGTATCAAATTCTTGTTGGAGAGATACTTCCTTGGAGGAGCCATCCTTCCTTGAAGACATGGAGAAGATTCAAAGAGCAATGTGCAAAATCAAAGGTAATTTCATGTCTTTTCTTTCTGATAGAAAAAATGTCATTGAGCTTAGTAAAATGGTAACATGAATCCTACTAGAATAATAACAAAGTTATTCATAAGCTCACAATTCAAAATGAGCAACTTCTTGAAAAGTTGCAAGGAACTTGTTTTTCCTCCTATGTTTCAAATTGTCAAATGGTAGATTGTTTAGAGGATTCTCATGACATGGTGTATCATGAGAAATGTATAAATTTGAATGTGCTTGATGTGTTTGAATATGAACTTGAATATATCCAAACACTTTATGTGGTGGAAGAGGAACTTGAATTGTCTCTTGATGAAGGTTATGCAATTTTTATATAAGAGCATGATTCCTCTACATTGGAACCAATCTATGACAAATGTTTCTCACTTTTGAAGGATATACATGATACTATGCATATGGATCCTTCCCATGATGAAATTTCTGCACTTTTTTATCATTTAAGTGAGTTAGTCCATTCTCCTACATCCTACAATTCCATGTTTTGCAGCATTAGTCTCAATGAAGAATGGGTGAAAGGGTTCGTTTTGATGGTGCCACTGTTAGATTTTTATCGTTTAAGAAATATGATATTAGGATATTATCTGAGAGAATAACATGCACAACAATAAACATGAGAGACAAGAGACACAAAGAATTTTCCTCGGGGAAACCATAAAGGAGAAAACCCTGCAACTTCCTCAGAGATAGAATGAGCACCAATGGCAGTAGTAAAACCCAAAAACATAAACATTATCACCAACATCTTGTTCTCTCTCTCTCACTTGAGAGAGATTCTCCTATCTCACTCATGCACCTCAATGAGTGAGTGTGTGTATGATAAATAGAGAGGTTCACTCTCTATTTATATTCTTTCGTTCACTTAATATTGACTTCAACATGTTGGCCCCACTTAACAATTACTTACTAGGGCCGACATCTCTAGGAGAGTATAATACCCCTAGTGCCCCACAACTATGGGAAATTTTCCCTCCGATCAACAAGGAGGGTTAACCTTGACACAATTGTGAGGACTATTTCCCCAACTTACAATGGAGGGTTAACCTCAATGACTTACATGACTTTTTTACATTGTTGAATCTCCCGATCAGAACATTGAGGCATGACATGACTCAATTACATTATAGATACTTCCCAAAATAAACATCGAGGTACAATACATAAGATATAAAAGTGAATACATTTCGAAGTTACAAATACATCAACACTCCCTCTTAACTAGGAAGGTATTCTCTCGACACAATTTATCAGCACAAGTCTTCTTATTTGTATCATTTGGATCATCATCAACTCATATTCATCTTCAAGTCATATTTATCATCAAGTCATCTTCATTGTCAAGTCATCTTCATCAAGTCTGGATCATCACTGGATCTGGATCATCACTAGATCATCATCGAGTCTGGATCATCACTGGATCATCATCAAGTCTAGATCATTACTTGATCTGGATCGTCTCTAGATCATCATCAAGTCTGGATCATCACTGGATCATCATCATCATCAATTCTTCTGCTATCCCAATCAAATGGTGCTATCTCTTCATTATTCTTGACACAAGAAGTTCTACATATCCAACCCTTTTTCATGTTGCTTGTAGGCCTAGCCTCCAGGTAGGTCTTCAATGTCTTCAACACTTTTATCTGACCATGGAATGACCATGTCAGAAAGGCCCACCCAACACTTACCACTAACCATGGAATGAACCATGTCATAAAGGCACGTCCAACACTCACATCTAACCATGGGAGGAACACATCCAAAACCCATGTCAGAAAGGCTCTGCACTTACATCCGAACTCATCATGTCAGAAATTCGCTACACTTACATTCGACCTCATCATGTCAGAAGGCTTCTCACCTCTAGGCTAAGTATTCCTAGTAACTAACCAAGTGCCTCGATTCTCCCAGAGAATGGCCTCTCAGCACTATGCTGAGTATTCCTGGTAACTGACCAGGTGCCTCCATTCTCCCAGAGAATGGCCTCTCAGCACTAAGCTGAGTATTCCAGGTATCTTACCAAGTGCCTCCATTCTCCCAGAGAATGGCCTCTCGGCACTAAGCTGAGTATTCCTAGTAACTGACCAGGTTCCTCCATTCTCCTAGATAATGGCCTCTCAGCACTAAGCTGAGTATTCTTGGTAACTGACCAGGTGCCTCCATTCTCTCAGAGAATGGCCTTCAGCACTTATATCTAATAATGTGGGAACACATCCCTTAATCACATCAAAATGGATTTGCACTGATCATGTGGTAACACAACCCACAATCACATCAAAGCATCTCTGCACTTATATCTGAGCATGTGAAGCTCATGCTTCCACCATGTCAGAAGGGCCATAGACCATGGAAGGAACCACTCCTCTCACCATGTCAGAAGGGCTCATGGACTCATCACTTCCCCTTAGAAGGAACCTCAATCTGGAGAATACCAAGCTTCTCCTTGAAGTAATCAAACTTCACTCTGTCCATTTCTAGCATAGAATCACATTAGGGTCAATTATGTCCAAGGATAACCTTCAAGCTTATCTAGGACCTATTGCATCCGAGGACAACCTACAAGACTGATTACATCTGAGAAACCTATGAGCTTCACCAGGATTTATGCTCAAATAACCTTTCTCACTGAATATGCTAGAACTCCCTCTTTCAAGAGATCTTGATCTGGATCACTGCTCCTCTCTGCATCATACAAAAATGCAAGTCAGATCAACCAAATCAAATAGTAGTTTTCAAAGGAAACATACTACCTCCCAAATAGCAAGTGGCAACATCTTTTGCCTCGGTTGTACTCAGTGCCATGCAGGACTGCTTCCTACTACACCAAGAAGTGCTCTTCCTATCAATGGCACTTCCTACCCAATCCAAATCCACATAACCTTCCAAGTTATTCTGATTTGTATCATACTTGAGCCCATACTCAACTGTACCCTTCAGGTAACTCACTGCATGCTTTTCAACCATCAGGTGAACATGTATCAATGTGTTCACAACAAAGTAAATATCTGGTCTCATATTCATCAAGTACATCAAGGAACAAATCATCTGATGGTACATCATGGCATCAACCGACTCTAACGAAGTAACACTCAATAGCTTCATGTTTGATGCCATAGGTGTGGTCATGGCCTTACAATCCATCATCCTAAATGTCTTCATGATCTCTACTGCATACTTCCCTTATCCCAGGGAGATTCTTCCACAACTCCATGCCTAGAAATTGGTGCATCATATTCAAGTCCTTCATCTCGAACTCAGCAGCAAGTCTCCTTCTTGCAAATTTAATGAGTTCCTCTTTTCTGTTAAGAACAAGTTATCGACACATAATAGGAACATCACTCGTATTCCGCCTTCAACCTTGAAGCAAAGGTAAAGCCTAGAGTCATCAATAATCTGTCCATCTTGTTGTACCATGTGTAGCAAGGATTTCTCCCTGCTACAGGGGTAGGAATGGCTCTCTTGTGCCTATAGGGAACAAGTGTAGGTTCCTACTAATGGTAAAAATGCAGAAAAATGAAACATGAATATTAGAGACAAAATAGTAAACTAAGCTAAGCTAATCTAAACAAGATGAAGTAAATGGAAAGAACATAATAGAAGAAGGAGATGAAGAACTAGTGAACCCCTCTACAGAAAATGGGTTAGGGTTTCACCTCCTTAAAACCTGTAAATAAAACTAAGCTACAATGGAAAACCTGCATATAGGAACCAAGGTTAGAAAGCAAATAACACTAAACAACTAAGAAACAGAAATAAACCAGTGGGTATACCTTCTCTTGGGTGGAAATGGGCCACCATGCCCTAGCTCATGGGAGCACCTCTCTTGGTCTGGGAGCCATGGCTCAATGGGAATGGAAATGGAGGAGAGGGAGTGTGGGTGGTTTGAGAGGAAAAGGTCTCAAAGCATCCGCAGGTAGCATAACAATAGGCAATGGAAGCAGTCTTTTGAAAGTGACCCCCCACCCTCCTTTTATAGCTTTTCCAAGGGGTTTTAGAGTTCTAAGCCCTTGGTCAGGGATTTAGCCCCTTTTTTGGGCCTTTAGCCCCTTCCACCTTAACTTTATCCCCTTTTAGGGTTTTAGCCCCTTTTTGAGGGCTTTAGCTCCTAGGGGGCTATTTTGGGCTCTTTTTTGGGGTTTTTAGCCCTTTTCTTCATCCTTGGGATCATTTGGAGGTGTGGGGGTCTAATGGAAGGTCTGATGGAGTGATATGGCGGTTGTGAGATGGTGTCCTTGGGTGGTGTAGGCCATTGAAATCTAAGTGGGAGATTTTTGGGTTAACAGATTGCCCCCTGATGTGTGAAGGTAGGAGCTCAACGTATGGCCGATGGACATCATAGGATTTGCTGTGTAGAGGTGGTGCTTTCGGGGCTAGGGCATGCTGGCTTTTGGTTTTTGTATTAATTTGGTTCCCATCAATGGGTGAGATACAAAAAATGTGTGACATGTATATGGACGAGGTGGGCATCCCCATGCTCATGATAATGTCAAAAGAATAATTTCATCTAAGCTCTAAAATACAAAATCCTATCATATACAACTGATGTTACAATGTCGGTTGCCTCCGTGTGAGGCTAAATACAATACTGATCTGGTACATTGGACCCATGGAATTCTCATGGAATGCTATATCTTCATGACTAACGGTCTGCTGGATTTGGTACATAGCTATGTGGACTCATTGGTTGAGAGTCAGAGTCTCTGTAGTACAAGTATGCTGCATCAATCATAAAGGTATATCGAAGCACTTCCAGGGCTTCTGAACACTGTCTCCAACACAACCCAGAAATCACAAGGGACATAACCTGTTTAGGTCCCTCAAGTGGAAATCACCAATGTGCTAGAGTCAGGTGACATCCATGGTCTTCAACCAAGTACTATGTGGAACAAACCCTACACGAATCTCAATGGTGCAATGATGGAGTTGAAGTCGAGCACATGAGAAACAACCATCCTGAGCGAAACTAAGGACTCCTCTCAAGTGGTCCAAGGAACTCATCAATGGTGTCAATGAAACTAAGGTACAGGGACCTCTAGGTCTATCCTATGGAATATGTGTGTTGGCGTCAATAGAGGAAGACCTGCCCTAGTCAAGGCAATGATGTTTCCTTGACCAGGAGTGCGAGGGAGATAACCGAAAGGTGTGAAGCAATATGCGGATTGACTCACTGAATTTGGGGGGGGAAGGGAAAGAGTCGAACAGGGGCAAGGGGAGTCTAGTAGACTCAAACTTACTTTCTTTAGAGTATGACCACAAAACGTACCAGGCAGCAAATGAAACTGACTCATGAGAATGGGATCATAGCTGTAATACCGGGGATGTCACTGCAGATGGGAAATACTTGGAGGAGGTAGAATCTTTTGATATTGGCGGTGTTAAGTCAGTAACTTGTTTCTTTAAATTTTGTGTTTGATTTGCATTTTCTTCAAGTTACCCATTTGCTTTACTTTGATTTTTTCTTCTATTAGGAGATTTTTAGTTTTCAAGTGAATTTTTGAATTTTTGCCTTTAGGATTTATCATTGTTTTCCTCCTTTAGGTTTTAAAAGGGGTTTTAAAGGTCATTATATTTAATGGTGGATTCACAAATCATATCATGAGTTTAGTTCATCATTCAGAAATTGCTTAAACTTCATTCAAATGACAAAAAGCTTAAAAAAAGCGCCAAAACAGTGTTAAAATTATTCTTGTAGCACTGGAGCCCAAAATTAACAAAGGCGTGCTACAAGAAAATCGTTTTTGCCAGAATGGTCATTTTTCAGTCCGATTTTTTGGGAATTTCGCTGGGGAAATGTTAAGTAAATCATTGGTCATGTTTGATATGTATTTTGCCAAGTTTTTTTTCATGTAAACAGGCGTCAGTCTCATGTGAGGGAGATTCCAGCAACTGTCTAGCAACTGTATGCTGATTTATGGCAAAATCGTGACAGACCGTGGAATGGGGCATCATTTCCAGCAAAGGATTCTCAAACTGAAGGTTACAAAGTTGTTGAACACTGAGGTGGAGACACATTGCCTAAAAATATGGAATTTGTCGTTGCAGAGGAATTTAGGTTTTCGCCAGTGTGACAGTTGGGATTAATCTGAAGAACCACAGAATTCTTTATGACCCCTGTGATCACTGAGGGATACTCTTCACTTTCTAGATGATGATCCCAAGCCTAAACCGAACCTGGTTAAGAAAATTCAGTTGCATCTGGAGACTCTAATGCTCATATTTTCACGTCTGTATCCTCAAAATTTACTCAAAATCTTCACGCCCGTTCTGTCAGAAGTTACTAGAGGCACAATGAACTATGATAAGTCCATGAACCATAATAACCGTGGCCCTGGTCATAAAGGTGAAGATAGAAATTATATGCAATCGTTGAGGCACCAATGTTCAGCCCCTGAAACTTATTATGAGAAAAATTATGATTCAAGTAATGAAGTGGTGTTTGGAGCAGCGTAAAATACTAGAGGCAAAAAATGAGGTTGTAGAGATCAAGCCTGTGGACTATGGAGATCCTATGTATGATCATTACAACATTAGCAGCCGAGTTGAGTTTGGAAATCTCTTTGATTTCTGATGTATTGGCGCCATAGAGTTGTGACATAACAAACTCCAAATGCAATTTTCTAAGCAGTCGGTCAAGCAAATGAAAATTTTGAATTTTTGAACTTCAATTGGAGTGAACCCAGAAGTGGACATAGACTGCAGTTATTAGATTCAGGGGATGGATTGAACTATTTTATCTCTACAAGTAACTCAATTCAAACCTTCAAACTAGAAAGTTGTAAAGACATTAGAACTCTTAATATATGCTCTGCACATCTGGGAACTCTTTGGCTGGCTGATTGTTATTCAGTGAAGACCATGGTTATAGACTGTCCATCATTCATAAAGTTGTCTCTTACTTTCATGCCTGATGAAGAAGATACAACTGACCTCAGTAATATGTTAGAGAACTTGGGCCAAAGCTGCCCAGATTGTCGAAGTTACATGTTTCGTCTTCCCATTTAAATCACTATGTGGTGCTTGCACTGGCAAGTGCAAACTTTAGATATTTACATATGCTGTCTCTTACATTTGGATTGGAAATTACTTATGCATCTATGATTTCCCTGGCATCAAGCTTTAACAACTTGTAGCTGCTAGACTTGAATCAAGCATTTCCGACAGGGGACTTGGTATTATATGCAATGCATTTTCTAGAACCCTCTCTAAGTTTCTTATAGCTCTCTGTCCTAACATATCTGTCGTTGGGCTCTGTATGGTGGCTACACAATGCCCATTCCTACAACTTTTAGATTGTGGAATGACCATAGGTGATAAAATTTAAACTAATGGAAATGAAGATATAAACCATGTCGAAGGACAGGAGGAATTTGGGGCCCAGCAGTCTTTACAGGGGCAAAATCTCCATTCTAAGGGACATGTGGTATCTAATGAACTGGTCATCAAGCATTTGAGACTGAAAAAAACTCAGCCTTTGGGGTTTCTCTGGTATCCATGCCTTGTATCTAGATTGCTCAGAGTTTGCGGATCTAAATATAAAGGCTTTCAGTAACCTTAATTCTGAGAAAATGTTGTTGCAATGTCCTTCTCTGCAAGTAGTACATGCTGCATACTGTGATGAGAGTTTAGTAAATGAAATTCAAAGCAAGGTGGATTGTTTCTTCCAACGAGAAACTTTTCATTTTTCCACAAAGAGAATGGCATATGGTTCCAAGAGAGTTCAAACCACATTTTGGCATCATACAACCATGTGAAGATCAGCAACTAGCGAAGAAAGGCAATGCACCATAGCATTTCCAATGTTTAGTGCATACAATGTAAAGCCTGCTAGTTTACCATTATATATGGTTGGGATTCTTTTTCAATATTTGATCTATTGAAGGTATTGAGAGAAAGTCAATAGGATTACTTGAAAATGGGTCAGAGGCTACTCAACATCACGCTGTCATTGCATTGAAGTCATTTTCTGAACTTGGAAGTTCTGATTTAGTGCATGGATTTCTAAGGTCAGGAATCATGGAGAATTTACCATGGCATGCTTGGCTCAGCTTAGATAAATTCACAAATTCAGAAAGGGCAATACCATCTTTACCCAAGAGACAAACAGTGGAAGAGCTTGTTAGCAATATTCTGGACAAAAACAACATCAATGCGATGGAGGCAATGTTTGTCCCTATCGTTGAAAAGGAAGATGTACATGGGATTAGAGAGATGATTTTTCAAATTTCCCTTGTAGAGAACTTAGCAAAATAGCTGCAGCATATGTCATCTTACAATGATAGAATAAAATCTGAAGCTATATTTGTGCTTATGAAATTGGGTTCTTCTGGAGGTGAGCCATGTATCAGGAAAATACTCAAGTTCAATATTGTTCAGAACTTGATTTCTTTGATTTCTTTCAAGTTACCAGAATTTCAATATACATCTTACACAGCACTTCATCAGCCGATACTTGGAGAAAGAGAAAAATGCTTTTCAACAGGGTATTTGGCACATAATTCTGCTCTATTTTTCCTGTTTTGAGTGATTTAAGTCAAATGCATACCACGGGCTTATGGAGAGGAATTTTTGAAAAAAAAAAGAGGTTTTTGTTCATAAGATACCCATATACAAACACCTCTCTCATTTTTTCAAAATCTGTCAAGGTTTGAAATATTCAGTTTAATATTTGCAGCCTATGTTTCAGGGGTTTTAAAAATTTAATATTTTCCTTTTTTAGTGTTAATTTTGTGGGGCAGATTATGATTGATTGGAGATGAATTTTTAGAAAAAAAGATATTTTTTTGTCCATCACGGACCCATTTACAAAAACCTCTCTCAGTTTTTACACAGGTGTCACCAATTGAGAGATATGGAAGCTTCTTTGACACCTATTTTCCAGAAATTCACCATATTTGCGAGGAATCCAATTTGCTATTTTTAGTCAATTAGTTGAGTTAGTTAGTTAATGTAACTGTTGGGTAGTTTCAATTTCGACCTAATGAAGGGGAGATAGAACTACTTCTTTGCAATTATAAAAAAGGGACAAAGGGACTGAAGAAGGGTTCTAATTTTTGGGAGCTATAGGAGGTCTGCAGACTGTTTGTATCTTCAGACTTGTCCAGAGCTAAGTATTGTGACTCTTATAAGCATTTGCTGATGAAATTATGAGATATATATGACTTTTCTGCTTCAGTTTTTTTTCTATGTTGGCTTCATTATTGAACTTGTTTAGTTTCTTAATAGATATATTCATTGCTAGTTAATGTGTATTTGCTGGTACTGCTTATCTGTTAGGTATGAACTTCAGCATAGTCTTTCTGTTGGATCTTGTTGATATATCATGCATCTTTATCATCTTTTGTTTATGATCTAGTTATTATTTTGTTTCTGAATGTATTCCCTGATAGTTCCTAAAGCTTTCAACCATTAAAACACTACACAAACCCTAAACTTTATCTGTTTTATTGAATTTTATCTTGAGTGTGTGTTGGCTTGTTTCTCTGGCCTTAGAAACAATTTTTGGCACAAACATCTTTGGCGCCGTTGCCGGGGACGAAGTTGAAGACACATATTCCTTGGGATACTTATCTATTTTACTGGTTTTAAGAGGTGAACTTAAACCAGCACATTTTTAAGGCTATTTTTCACCAAGTTTGACACAGTGGCTACTAGAGGAGTTGGAAGAATTAGAAGATTTCAGTCATCCCCAGCTTTATGCATCCCTATTTGAACTACTGTCACCCCTTTCTCTTTCTGAGAAGAAGAAACTAAATCTGTCTTGAAAAATTAATTGGCGACTCCACTATTTCAAGATGCAGAGGCCAATGTCCATGGAAGCTATTCTGGCTCGAAGGTTTGCACCTTTAAATTTTTCTGATATTCCAGGTTTTCCAAATCCAGTACCTATTATGGATGTTTGGGGAGATTGTCTTCCACGGTTTAGAGAAAGCAAAGAGGATAATCCATCAGATCACCTTATCAAATTTCATCAATGTATGGTCCAGTTAAATATCCAGCATGAAGATGTGCTCATGAAGATGTTCATGTATTCACTTGAGCAAGATGCACGAAATTGGTATTTTTCTCTTCCCGCTGCTAGCATCTCCTCACTGAATGAATTCCACACATGCTTTCAGAAACGTTGTAAGTATCTGTACTCAGCTGAACTCTTTTTAAAAGATTGTTGTGAGCAGGCTGAGGTTTATAATACAATTTTTGATTCAAAAAACCATGATGATGAGTACAATCAAGAGTTCAAAACATGTCATGAAGAAGTTGAAGTTTCATAATTTGTTGAAGATGAAAAGGTAACATTTTTAGATGATGCTGTCAAGGAAGAATGCTATGATCATTGTGATAACCAGGTTGCTGTTTTAGGTTAGTTTGAGGATTGTCCAAGTGATGAGATCAGTAAAGATAGTTTGAAACATTCTCATAACGATTTCAACAACCTTAATAGCAGTTTGAATGCTAATCCTTTTGAAGATCAATCTCTAGTTCAACAAACTTTTGAAAATCAGTGTTGTGTTAAAGATCAGCTTTGTATTGAAGGAAAAGATGAACCTTTAGCATCATCATTCGAAATTTCTCAGAATACTCCTTGTTATGATGAAGAGATTAGAGTTCCAAGACAAGCATTCTGTGGTGAGTTAGATTCTATTCCTCTTGGTTTTGATACTAAATTTGATGAAGGCCAGGCTGGTCACAATTTTTCAGAAGTTATTCACATTCATGGTTATGATAAATCTGCTGTTCAAAATCATTATTGTTATACACCTGATAGGCACCTCTCCGTCCGAGTGCTGACATCCCTCAGGTCGGCACACAAAAGGACACTTATGGATTGAGGTTTGCCTAGTTTCACTATACCTTGGTTTATGATGAAATGCATTGGCTATATGCCCAGCTGATTACTTTGCCATTTCGAGATTTTGAGTAGCATGCGCGACTATCCCTATTGACATCTCGCGCATCATGCACGAGTTTTATGTTCAGCAGGTCGCGCATACATGTATGCGTGGGTTGCACTTGTATAGAGTCGCGTATCATACGCGGGTTGTCCTACTATAGACCCACGCATAGTTTCCTCAAAATTAATATTTAAAAACACTCGATAATGGAAGATTAGTTCATTCATTTAACTTAATCTTCCTAACTGCTGCAACCTCCCTAACCTTCGAGAACTGCCTCATTTCATCCATATAAATAGAGGCCTTGGGGAGGGGGTTTGAGATACATACTTGGAGAGCAAAGTTATGCTGGTGGATTGTCTACAGAAATCTTTGGAGCAGAGAAACTCAGATTCCTTTGGTGACAGAGGAGTCCTTGTTCATACATTGGGTTGTAACCTAAGCTCCCTCTATTATTGTTAATAAAGATATTACTTCTTCCATATTGTGTTTCATATGTTGTGGATTGGTAAATGTTTACATTTCATTATGATATATGATTTTGCCTAACCTGCATCTATATATATGAATTGCTTTGTATCTGGAAGAGTGTTTATTAACAGGTGAAGGAGGAACTAATATGGAGACTTTGGAAGTGGAGTAAAGAGGAAGAAGCTAGCTTGGATCAACCTTCGTTTAATACAAGTAAGTTCCTGCTACTTTCCTATTTCCTATTCTGTGCTTTTAAAGTCAAATTGTCTGCAAGTTAAGAGTATGTTGGTAACCCCCCAGACCTAGGTTATTAGGTGAATTATCCTGTACAACAGAACTGGCGACTCCACTGGGGAAGCCTAGTCTGCTTTAGGTCTTTTTCTATTGTCCTGACCGGTCATTGCTCAAAGTTTTGTTTGTGATCTTTTGTCCTGTTTTCTTACTTACTGTAGCATTTGAAAGTCTTGGGTCTTTCTCTGTTTTTGAGAAGTTTTCATGCCCATGCGCGGGTTGTCTTTATAGATAGTCACGCATACTGAGTTGCATACGTGGGTTGTTCTATAGAACAGTAACGCATCATTCGTGACCTGCACTACTACACAGCCGCGCATACTCCCGAAAACTGTGATTTTTGTGTTAAAGTTTGCTTGTTCTTTAGCCTGCTATAAGTCCTATTATCTGTTGAGACTTTCTTTAAGAGTGTTGCAGAGTTGTCTGAGTGTATCAGGTGATCACATCTTAGTGCTTCCTGAAGCCCTTGGGTTCTTTTTACTTGTGTTATTTACTATCTGCATCTTGAAACTTTCTGGCCTGTTTGGGTTGTTGGTCTGAGTGCCTGAGTCTAGATCAGTGATCAGGGTCTTAGACTCTGTCTGTCCAGTCTGCTGTCTGTCAGTTATTGGTTTGCACTTGCCTGTTTGAAAGTCTGTAGTGATCTCTTGGTCATTGTCTGTGCCCAAGTTGAGGTCCTGGCCTGCTTTTCTTGCTGGTTTTTAGGTTGTGTTTGCCTGTTAGTTTCAATTTGTGTTGTTTATATAGTCTATAAGTGTCAAGTTCACTCAAGTATTGCATTTATACATGCACAGTAGTTTTTTGAGCATTTTTTTAAAGTGAAAAACAAAACATAGTTAATCTTTTGCATTGTAATTTTTGCATTAGAGTAGTGTTTGTTTTAGTTTAAGAAATACTATCTCAGAAAAATACAAAAACATATAGGCTTAGTTTCTCTTTTTGCTGCATATAGTTCATCAATATTTATTTGAAAAACATGAAAAGAAGTTTATTTTATAGTGATAGTTTTCTTTAAATGCACCTTTTGCTTTCATTTATTTTCTGCTGAGTCATAACATCATACAGTCCATCACTTCCACTTCCTTTGAGTAAAGAACAGCCCTTAAAATTAACGCTTAAATTTAAAATCTATTAGTAAGTTTTTATTTTTAGGGCCTTCCACCTACTATCTTAGGCTAGGTTTATGGGCTACGGAGTGTAAACTTCCCACAAACTATAAACTCAAACATAGTGGGCCATTCGTTAGGTAAATCCTTGGTTCTACCGCTATATCTGGGAAGCTCCTCTCAAACGGGAGTTAAGCACTAGGCCGCGTGGAGGCTTGGACAGAGGGGATAACCCCCCCGAATCCTTGTCAAATCATAACCCAGGACTTTTACGCATCTGGGGATTTTGTCTAGGTAGAATTTCGGGCTCAGCTACCCTGCCCATGCATACGAGTTCGGCTTGCGACTGTCCCCCCAGACAGTAGGTATTGTCAAGGTAGCCTTAGTCTCTTGTATTTTTAGGGCTCATACCTAGGTAAACCGGAAGGTTATTTCTAGTTCACCTTGAACGAACTTGGAAGGTAACCCTTGTGGAAAGTGTAGGAGGGCGGTTGGGTGATTCCTCCGCTTGTGCCTAAGAACCCCTCAAGGACACCAAGTAACTGTTCATCATCTTTCTTCGGGAAAGCATATCTTTATAGCCTGTTTTGATTGCTTGAGACTTAGGATATTTTTAGTGTGTGCTCTGTGGATCTGCTTGTGTTTAGTTGGCCTTAGGGTGTGATTATTTAAAGTCTTAATTCTGGAAGACCAACTTGTTAGAAGGTCAAGAAGGTTGAGAAACCTTTCTCCTCTCTCACCACTGGAACCTCCACCTTTACCTCAAAGGCGGAGACTAAGCACAGGTGGTTCTTTTGAACCAGTTGGAGTAAGTGAGGTTCTTGGTGAACCGGAATTAATAGCTAACCGCTTTGACCTTGACACAGTCAAGATAGAATAATTGCAAGATGACGAGTTTGCAAGAAATTATAATACCCCCTTGACTGATTTGAATGATCCAGTGATCGTGCAGGTTAGGCCTTTTAGTTCAGCAGTGCTAGGTGTACCTGTAGGTAGAGCTATGTCTTCTGAGGGAGAAAGTTCATTTGTCTTCACCTCAACCCTTCCGGTTGAAGGGGTGCTACCTCCCCTGGTTAGTACCCCTAGAACTTGTTTACCTTCCACACCCTTAACTCCAGCAAGCCGGGTGGTTCAACCACCAGTTTACTCGAACATAGGAAGTATGTCTGGTGATATGGCTACTGGGATTCCTAATATGCCTACAATTCCTTCTTCCTTCCCTTACACGACCCACAGTGGTCCGGTGGGATCCTCGGCCTTTGTCCAAGGATTCCCTTGGAATGGGGGGCATATACCCCCATCCAGTCCATATGTAGGTCCACCTCCTTCATATGTAGGAGTGCAGTTTGGTAGCAACACCTCTTATGGGAAAACCTACCAAACCCCTATTTCGGTCCCATACATGAGCTCTCCCTTCTCTTTGTTTAGTGGAGGGATACCTGCTCCAGTCTTTCAGACCCCTACTTATATGGGGACGGCCCGAACCACTTACACTGCACCTCCCACCCAAAATCCAGTGGCTTACGGATGGAACCCGTTCCAAAGCAACCTACCTACCTCACAACTGGTGTTTGGGGGCAACCCCACCTTTACTTATGGGCGATCAGGGGCAAGTCCCTCTAATCCCCAAGCTAGTACCTCTAGTACACTGGCTAGGCCAAAGCTTCATTTTCTGGCAACTTTGAACTTGCCAGACTTATCAAAGTTGATGAACGATCCAGTGAGGCATGACCCCTTGTGGCCACCTGTTCCCACCAAACTTCCCTCGGACATCCCTAAGTTTGAGGGTAAGGCTGGTGAAGATCATGTGGCACATGCCACCACCTTCCACTTATGGTGTTCCTCCAACTCATTGAATGAGGATTCAGTGAGATTGAGGCTGTTCCAGAGGACCTTGACGGGCACGGCAGCAAAATGGTACATTGAGCTGCCTTCTGCTGCTTTTACCAGCTTCTGGGACTTGGCTACCACTTTCCTTAGTCACTTTCAGCTTCCAGTCCATTACGACTTCGGAACGAATTTGTTGTCCACCTTTAGACAAAATAAGGAAACCCACATCTCGGATCATATCCAAGAGTGGAGGAGGCGAAAGAGCCTCATTAAAGCTACCATCCCTCCTGAGTTTCTATTAGAATGGTTCCTTAAATCTTTATTGCCCTATATATCTAAGGATGTCTCCACATCAGGAGTGACTAGTGAGGAAGAAGCCATACTCAGGGCCCAGCAGTTGGACTTGATTTACTCACAGTCTGGGATTTTATATGAAATCATCTCTGAGGCACGTAGGCCTTCTCATGAGGCTGAGAAACCCAAGCCTGGACCCCATGCCGATGGTGTGGTTGGGTCCGTAAACTCTCCCACTGTAGAGTCTTTGACAAAACAACTTCACCAATTGTATGTCAAACAGTCTACGGAGGAGGTAGAAAAGGCTTCCCCCTCCTCCCAAAGTGCAAATGTTTTTGCACAAACCTCTTCGAAGGGCAATCAGCAGCCCGGCGGGAAGAAGAAGAAAGGAAAAAAGGGAGAGGGAAAC